>NW_024121721.1:1053403-1188161 GCF_016745375.1 Pimephales promelas
TCCAAAAAATATTTAAGCCTAAATTTAAAGAATTACATATTTGAATTGCACATAAAATGTCCATCCATTTTGATTACACAGTTTTAACATAAACTAATAATTTTAATGTGAAGCATGTGCGTCAGACATATAAACATTAGTTAAGAAAAAGAGTTCTTAAGATTTCTGTAATGGTACTACTAATAATCTGATTTCATATTTTAAATACACAGCAAACATGTTGATATATTTCTCATTAATAAATCTAATTTATTTCAATCTCAATTTTAACTAACTGAATATGTTACTACCAAAAAGCATGCACAGAGAAGTCAAAATTAAACATGATTTAATGACTCGTAAATGTAAGTACACATTGATGGCCTAAGACACGAAACGAACGGTTTGTGTGAGAAAACGAACAGTATTTATAACGTAGTGACGTCCAAGTGATCTGAATCAGTTGTGCAATGTCCAACTGAACCGAACTGAATCAGTTCAATGTTACGCCGGAAGTGATCGCTTGCGTGTGACGTCACTCAATATTTACACGGAGATTTCGGAAGTTTTACCTTTTACTAAACATATTTAGATATATCGAAATCGTCTTCCATTGCGGTTTCCCGGATATCTAAATATGTTTAGTGAAAGGTAAAACTTCCGAAATCTCTGTATAAACAAAGAGTGACGTAGGTGCGCAAGCGATCACTTCCGGCGCATGCGCAGACCGAAGCCTCCGTGCAGTCAGGTCATTTTGTCATGGCTATGATTACAAGAGGTAAAAACGATATAAATACTGTTTGTTTTCTCACACAAACCGCTCGTTTCGTGTCTTAGGCCATCAATGTGTACTTACATTTACAAGTCATTGAAACATGTTTAATTTTGACTTCTCTGTGCATGCTCTTTGAGGTGGACCCCCTTAGCCTCCAGTGTATGACTGATAGACAACAACGGTTTGACTGAAAAATGTCAAAATTTAAAATATTGCGGAAACAAAGACACCTACATCTTGGATGCCCTTGAGGTAAGCTAAAACATATCAAAAATTAATTTCAAAGTGAACTATCCCTTTAAGAATTTATGTTTATTACCTGATTGTTCAAGCTACCTCAGAAAAGTGCTCTGTTTGAAAAGTGATCTGTTTTTTCGCTCTTCTTTATTCTTTTTTGTATATATTATAGAAGTATCGGATCGGGACTCGGTATCGGTAGATACTCAAAATCAAATGACTCGGACTCGAGGGCAAAAAAACCTGATCGGGACATCCCTAAATTTAATAGTTTTCCCAATTAAAAGATTTAGCACTTTGGTTGAATAATCCTATTTTTAAATTGCAGCAACAAATAATAATATACTACGTCATGATTTTTTTGTGGAGAAACCCGTTTCATTTATGTATGACTGACAAAAATGCCACAAAGTAGTTAATGATAAAAAAAATAATAATAATAATAATAATAATAATAATAAAGGAGGCGAATCCAACCAGATCAAATTTTTATTTGCAATAACAATTCAAATACATAGTCTTAAATTTGGGCCTAAATATTTTTTGAGTGTATTATTTCCGTCAAAAAAATGTTTTCCATTATTTTACATTAAAAATAAACTAATTTAACTAGTTTCCCTAATTAAATATTTTCCTCATGAGCGGTGCATTCACTTCTCAATTTTAATATTAGTAACTTTTACCAGAGATTATTTATATAGAGACATGCCACTTCCTTAATACAAAGGGAAAACCCGTAACACCAAAGATGGTGGTTGTATGCAAATGCCCCGCCCTTCCCGCTGGACAGCCAATCGTCTGCTTTTAACGGTCAAGCTGGGAAACATTTAAATACGTTACTGTTTGAAAAGGCGGCAGATTTGATATGCAGTGTATGTGTGCGTTGTGTAAATATCAGACATCCCAAGTCTCCCAGAAGTTCCGGGTGTCTCCCGCAGATTGATATGAGGCTCATTGATGCCCGCAAATTAGTTAAAAAATCTCCTGGAATCTAGCGCGACCGAGCAAGAGCGCACTCACATATTGTGTTTCAAACTGTGCAGCGCAGGCGCGACAGAGCGAGAGAACCCTTGCGCATGCGCAGTAAAAGTATAACCTGTGGGAAAACGGCGTTTTAAACCTTATATTGGGGCAAAGTCATCAAACTTCTTCAGCGATTTTTATCATATTTTACTGCTGTTTCTATACATGCAGTTTTTATGTCCGGGTGACCAGTGAAAGTGCAGTTCTGACTCTCTGCCCATTCATTTAGATAGGAGCCTGGTCTTGTTAAGTCCGAAATAGCTGCCCGGAGGCGTTGCCAAGATGGCGGCGAGTGGCATGTCTTGCCTAAAAGGACTTTGCTTTTACTAAGAAACTCTTAAGATGAAAAATGGTATCTAAAATTAAAGTGGCAGACACACACTACACTTTTGTTCCATTGACTTTCATTTATATGCAAGTGAATGCTGGAGACAAGAAACACAAGCTCACGCAAAGAAGTTTTAGCAGCTTTCCGAAGTTCAAGTTTGGTCACTCTGAAAATTTGCATCACGTGAAGAGGTCCGACCAATAGAAGATTGATATGACACTCTTAGCTGAACTAAAAAAAAGTAAAGTGCAGTAGATTACGAACAAAGTCTAGTGACCGTGGCCTAACAGAGACACCTTGATCCACTCCTTGCATAGGCTGGACATGCCCAAAGGGCAGTTAGCACGCCTGCAGCTGGATGACTTGCAAACATGTAGTGGTCTTATGGACAACAAGCGTTATAACGGCACACATAACGGTTCTGTTTACATTTCTGTTTATCACATCCTACACAAAATGGCTATAGTGGGAAGACTCAATACAGCTCTGCAAAACATCTGGTCTTTGCTTTCTGCCAACTCTCTCAGATCCATCCAAGGTGTCAGATCTGTTTCTACAAGCAGACGTCCAATTCTGAAGAGTGTTTTTGTTTTGAAAGAAGACAACTGTTCGACAAAAATTATCAAATGATCTCTCTGTTTGACATACCAGTTTAATGTCCAGACAGACACCATAAATATAATTAAACAATTTGTAGATTCACTTCCTCGAAAAGTTTACAGAGTAAACACTGTGGCAATGCTGTTTATTTGAGCGCCACGAGAAATGTCGAGAAACCAAACACAAAGAAAAGTGGTGGTCACTTTGACATGCCAGAAGCATTGTTAGTCATTTCATTGCAAATGACACACTTTGCTGCTTTGGCATTATTGCCATACTTACTAATTTCAAGACACAGTCCACTAATTTCACTGGTGGATCATTGCTGACAATGTTTGGAAAGCTACAATACATTCATTGAAAATGTGTCTAAAAAAATGCAATTCCTACAACAATCTTTTTTTTTATCTGTCAGTAGTCTCCACACATAAACATTCTCAATTATTGATGAAGTATTGATATACTATATATCAAGTATTGATTTTGTTAAATGGGTGATGAACTTAGAAATCAAAATGTCCTTGAGCTTTTGACATCTAAGAGGTCATCATATTATAAGAATATCCTGTAAGTTTCAGAACTAAAAACAGCCTTGTTAGTCCAATAAAAGCTTTTATTGACACCAGCCCCGCAAACGACTCGTTTTGAAAAGTGGGGAACTATGACGTCAAAGGGGTTAAAACACCACCCCCGCAGAAGAAGATCAACACCTAATCAACATGTCCGGTTTAGCCCCACCCACTAGGGCTGTCGCGGTTATGGAATTTCCCTTGCGGTAATGTTGAGTGGCTCAATATGCGGTATTACCGCCATTTATTTATTTATTTAATTTATATGTATTTGTTGCTATATAAATATAGCAAATGTGGATCAAATGTGGACAAAAACGAGGACATTTTCAGTAACCAATGTAATCGAAACTAAACAGCGTCTACAGTATATGCGCATTGAAAGACTTCACTCAGCGCACATATTGTTATGACAACGGACTTTGAGTGAGTCATTGAAACGTTCATTCAACGAACACGTTTAAAAAAGCTGATTAATTAAAAGAGATGTAATGAAACAAGATGTTTATTATTTTTAACTTTGAGGTTCAACTTTTCAAGGCTCAGCTGAGCAGCAATGTGTCGCATGGGCAACGCTGAAGCTGATGCTTCACTTATTAGAGACCAATATAGCATTGATTCAATGCGTGACTCACTGATTTTATTTCCTCGCGGCTTCCTTGTGCAGTGAGACGCTGACCAGCGCTGCTGCTGACGCGCATTTATGGGAAACTACCCGTGAAAAGAACGTTAAAATGATGATGCGACAAATATTTCGCTTCCCTTTGACACGACAAGCTTTTCACAACTTAAAAGGCAGACGCAGGTAATTGCACGCGCTCTGCCGATCTCTCTCATTCACTGTCTGTGTGAAGCCTGTAGGCTACACATGACATCACCATGATAAAAAGTCTTGTTATCATTATGAACTTGTTTAATATTCAATACACATGCATTAAGTTCAAAACAAGAAGGGTATAGCCTCATAAAAAAATGTGAATATCGCGGTTGCTGCGGTTATGTGCAATCCTCTGCGGTTGACTTGTCAGAAGTGCGGTACCACAATATTGCGGTTATCGCGCCTACCGCCCACCGATTCGTGCATTACACGCATAGCTAAATAACATAGATGCCTACCTATAGGGCTGTGAAACGATAAATCGTGATTAATCGCATCCAAAATAAGTTTTTATTCACATAATATATGCGTGTTGTGTGTATAATAATTATATTGTATATATAAATACACACATATGCATGTATATATTTAAAAAAATGTGTTATTAATATATCAAATATTTATATTTATGTATAATATAATTTTTTTATAAATATATATAAAGTATATAGATACAAATATTTCTTAAATATATACATGCATGTCACATGTGTGTGTTTTTATATATACAAAATAATTATACACACTACACACTCATAAATTAAATAAACACAAACTTTATTTTGGATACGATTAATCGTTTCACAGCCTTACTCGTGATGACAAACCGGATCGAGCTACCAAGCAAAATATTGTGCAGTGCCTGGTTGTGGAAGAAGACAGTCGCTGCATAAGCTTCCTTTGGATTCCAATAGGACTTCATGGTTAAACTTTATTTTTAATGACATTCTAGCAGATGAGGTAAAACATCGTCCGTCTGCTCGCCTTCATTTCCCTAAGGATTGCCCTGTAAACAAGACTGGATTTGCAGACCGATTAAGAGTAAAGAACGGTGCTGTGCCGTCTATATTGGATCTGAATTGTGGAATTGTGCAACACACGGACTCTGGGTCGAATCATTCCTGTTGCCATTTTACAACATTGGACGTTTTCAAAAAAATTTCCCCAAGTGCATTGATGGGTGAGTTGAAACTCAATATAATATGCAAAACTGTTATCCACTCACAGCAGTGGGCGTTTACTTCCAAGTCTTCAGTGCGAGACGCCCATACAAACCAAACGTTTTTCAGGTAGGCTCAAAACTTGGGTACAAAATAGCCTATTACTTATTCATTTTGATGTTTCTGAATGCAAAAACCAAGCGAACGTCATAAGTTGACCTCAGAAAACAAACAATATAATAAAATTTAAAAGACCAGTTCATGACCCCTTTAAAGATGACAATGCTTAAAAATTACAAAGTAAAATTCAAGAAATGCTTCAGATTTCACAAACTTGCCTCTCTTTTTTTACTTCTCTGAAATGCAAGCATTTTCCTCAAGGGCTCATTCCATTGTCAAGAAAAATTGTGTGTAAAGAGTTATGACTTTAAACTCTGACAACGTACTATAACACAAACACAACCCCGTTCTTGTGCCCTAGAAGAAGAGGCAGCCAAATCATGAACTGGCAGATCATGTTCATTCATTCCCGCCTACAGACTCCACACACAGAGACAGAGTGCTGTCTGACGCAGAGCTGCTTTCTGGTAAAACACTTCCTACTGGTGAAAGACCAACAGTTGAACTACTACACCTGACCGACATTTCTTAACCTTTCTCGGATCCATAATTCAGTCGCTAAAAAAAAAAATATGATCGCAGACATCAACTCAAACTCAAGATACACAAAAGCATTTTTTCACAACTAACAGTAAAGTAGCCTGAACATGCTCTTTTACTGGTCAGTCCAAAGCTAGGGGATGATGTTGTTCACCATTACAAATGTTACTCTAAATGTTTACATGTAAATGAAACTGAAAATGCAAAGCAGCACAGCATAATAAAAGCCTTTGACAACATGACCCCAATAAATGTTTACCACAGCTTCTGACAAAACACCAGTTAATAGTCCTTGTTTAAAATCAGCCTATTAAGTGAATCTTCTCTAGGGCATGAGTAAGATTGTTACAACAATATAAAATCAGTCAAGTTTTAGCACTCTTTAAAAAATAAAGGTTGGCATTGATGATTCCATGAAGATCTTCACTGAGACAGAAAAAGAGTTATTTTAAGAACTGTGTGGTAGAGGATTCTTCTATGCCATTACTGCGAAAACTTTTATATTTCAGAGTGTTAAATGGCTTTTCTCTTCAGCTGATTTTTCATTCATTGGAATGATTTGATTCTGGTTCAGTCGCTGCATCATGCAGTCAAGTATTTCTGAAAAAGAATTGATGTCAAGGGCAATACTGTATCTTAAGGCAGGGACACACCAGGCCGACGGTCAGTCGTCAGCGTGTAACTTATCTATCAGGCTAGTTTTTGCGGTGCGTTCCACATGATAACCGTGTCGGGTTTATTTTCCAATAACAATTGACTGATTGTACATTATCCATTGCAATCCGCAAACAAATAAACTCCCTCGGCATATCCAAAAAAGGTGCAAATTTAAAAACTTTACATCACATACCTCACACTCAAAAAAAGTGTAATAAATAATACAATTGTATTCGAGTGAACTACTTTACATTGTGATTCTGTTTTAAGAAATCACACACAAACATTATTTCAAACAATATTTTTAAAGACAACATTTGATTTCAACTTCTCAAAGACTTGATGAAGTATATCTCGAGATATCATTGAGATATCATAGACCCCCACCCCACATATCAACATAGCTACATCATAGAAAGAATCATCTCTTCTGTTTCTGTTTTCATTCTGTCATATACGTTATTACCACAGTTTTATTGTAGTAACAAACAATAACTGTGGTAACTATGGTAGCTTGGCTGGAAACTATGGTTGCCATAGTGATTTGACCATAGGGTCATCGTGACTATCAAAAACATCTGTACTAAAAGAAAAAATACAATTGCCGCTACTCACAGCTGATACTAAACAAAATGCACAAATCATGAAGTGATGACTAGAAAATAGGATGAGATCAATTAAAAAAGTATGATCGCTTTAATAACGTCCGTATGAATCGAGCGCGTGCCGCGTGCAGTGTGAATGACAGCAGTCAGAGAGACACTGACATTCTCATCCCTCCTCATGAGCTCGATCTGTCGGGCATTTTACATTCACAGTGGTTCAGTTGCGCATAGGACACACTTAACGTTAGGCATCTGCATATGATGTATGAAATCGAGGGAGTGAGGTAATTCCTAATTTGGCTGTGCTTACCCTTGAGACGGTGAGGTCTGTCATGAGCTGCTCGAAGGCCCGCGTCTCCTCCGCCTGTTTCTGGTTGTGCAGCGCGATCTTCTCGCTGAACTTCCGCGGGTTGGAGCCACTCGAGCCCGGGGATCCAGACATGGCTGGGCCGCAGAGTTTCGAGATCAACTTTCCAGAGAACTGACTGTTGAATATTGTCGATATGTCAGTCAAATGTGTTTAACTTGTCCCTCCATGTCTGAAAAGCGTGTAAGAGTGCAGCCCAGATGCTTTAGAGAGGTTTGACGAGGTCGCTTTAATGACAAGAGCTTTGCCACCATTAATGAGCTGGAAAATGCGACGAAAACGTATTAATAACAACTTTATGGACTTAAATCAGCTGAAGTACAAAGTAACAATGATATATAGGAATTCTTTAAACTTATAACGTTATTTTTGTATACAAGCGATAGCCGAATTTGCTAAAAGTTTGCCAGGAAACTGGACATCGCTATAGCTAACGTTATATTCAAGCGTTTATGACAGTTTTGTTTGGCATCACTAAAACAAGTTATTTCCTTGTATCATGGGGGGAAAAGGATGAGATGGAATACTGTGCACTGCCAAACAAAAAAAGCTTTAAAAAAAATCACTTGGCTTTACGAAACAAGTTCAGAAACGACTCTAGCTAACGAGCTAAATACTTTAGATTATGACAAGAAGCATTTCAGTTGTTTTGTTTATTTACGATTTACGCATAAATATTTAAGTGCCTACCATTATTTATGAATTAAGGTAGACAGTTGGTAATATAACTGTCTAAATGTGTGTAATTGACAGATATTGCTCAGTCGGGTTCAGGGTAAAGTCAGCCGTAACAGCTAACCTGCTAATGAGCGATATGACACAATCAACATATCACACGAAATGTCACAAACAATCTGTAAATGACAGCAAGCGACTCACTTATATGGTCAATTCAATCAATCTTATTGGTCACAACACTGAACTTAGTTTCGTGAGATTTCAACAAGTGGTCTCGCCGATGTAAACCTCATTACGCATTCAAAACTCATATAAACAGGTAAGTTAAGCGCGACAGCAACTTTGCAGCAAGGTAGCAAATGAAACTACACTAGACAGACACTCACTGTCCTGCGGCAGGACAACCAGCGGCCAGTGATCGAGCGCTGTTGTCATTCGAGTCAGAGAAAATGTTTAGATGTTACTGATTCGTGAAATGCAGCGGTGAAATCTGATCGTGTAGTCCGCGTGTACTCCTTTGGACTCTCTTCTCCGTGTCCATCATCTAGATCCACCTGAGCTGTGATACACCGACTCGTGACTCCACGGTTCACATTTGTTTTGTCAACTTCGATCCCTCACTCCGAATGAAAACAAGCCGAGGAAAAAATACACTAGCCTGCCCCAAAACTGTGTACCAATTTTTTAAAGTTGTGTCCACAAGGAGGCAGTGGAGTTCCCTTAAAGGGATACACAGCCCTATTATTTATGTTAAAGTGTAAATTGCATGTTAACCATTACAACTATTTAATGTATAAATTAAAGTGCTCAATATGTAAATATTTTTTAAATTGTATTAAAATGCGTTAAAATAACATTTATTAGTTTTGTTGCGAAGACAACGTATACCTTATTCACGGCAGCGCCAATCTTTGATTTTTAATGAGAATGAAAGCGAGGCTGTGAGGGATAGACTTGCATCTCTTCAATGGGCTGTACTGTTATTTAATGTGTTTTCGGATTGTTCTGCTCATGAAACACTGGAAAAATATCTTTTCAAGAAATGTCAGTTGACAAAAAACTCCCGACAATGTAAGCTGTGGAAAACTGTAAGTAATCGAGCCGCTTTATTCAGCTTTTTACAGCGGATGCCATTGGAAACACGGTAAGTTTATCCCTCACAGCCTCACTTTCATACCTGTCATGGTGCTGCTCTGAATAAGGTCTATACCAGGCGCGGAGTTTGCGTTGCCGTTTTCTGCGATGAGGAGCATGGGCGTCAGTTTGAAATGTGCTGGGGACAGAGACGTACTCGGAAGGGCATTTTCACAAGTGCTGGGTACGCATTCATTCTTTTTCTCTCTTTCGAGTAGGTCATGTTTTGAAAGACGATGTTCTGTAGCTCCTGATGTACATAAATAAAAATGAGCACAATGTCCGAGTATAGTGAGTATATAAAGTATATACGCCCTTTATTGCATAAATAAAAATGAGCACAATGTCAGAGTATAGCACTTTTTTCATGTGTATAGTGAGTATATAAAGTATATAGTCCCTTTTTCGTGTATACAGTGATGGTCCAGATCCAGGACTCGGAAGGTTCGAGGTTCTAATCCGCACTCGTAAAGTTTTTTTTTTTTTTTTTTTTTTTTCCCTCATCAAAACCAATAGGTAGCCTAATCCCGTGTTTTAAAATGTTTTCAATGATTCATGAAGTATAAATGCGAAATTTAACTAGTTTTTTAATCATTATCATTGCCAGAATGTGTTTTGAAAAAAGGAAAGAAAACTTTAAGGTTGAAGATAATATTTTAACAGTGCAAAAGTGGTCCACATTTCATGATCCTATAACGAAGATGCGACGCGAAGTGGCTGTTAATGCGAGGTTCTAGCTAAAGGCAATAAAATATCAGTGTATTGTTTTACTGTTTTTTCTTGGGATAAAAATAAATATGTGTTTATTTAGCATGTTTTTTTTGTTTTTTTTGCCCCCCCCTGGCTCGAATGTCAAACTCCGCCTATGACGTATACATATTTTTTTCGTATACGAAAATAAATAAATAAATCCTGCAACATTCATTAAATCTATAGTTCCTTTATTCAAGAAGATTTTCATAATGCCCATTCTAAGAACCCAACATTATGGGCTAAAGAGATAAAAGGAGGATAACATGACCACTGCTGTCCAGTGTCTTGTCAAGCTCAGGTGAGAGGAGCATGAGAATGATCTTTTATAATTCAGTTTTTATTTCAATGGGATTTTCTGAATGAAACAGCTCATAACCAACCTACTTTATCACTTTAAAATTGAGTCAAGAACCCCATTGAACATACAACAAGAGTGTTTGTTCAGAGACTGTATTTTCTATTGACAACCATATTTTCTAATCTCTAATTGTCATGTTCAACAGACAGGAGCAGAGCAAATGATTGTTTTGTAATATGTTGAAACTATATTACATACAAACTATACTGTATAAAACTATACAATCAAATAAAAATTTACTGGAGTCGGATTACACTGCATTCAATATCAAAGTTACTTCAATATCTACTTCTACTTCAATATCAATAAAACTATCAGTGCATTCTATCAGTTGCAGTTCTGGCTCCTCTGCCCCAACATTCTGTACAACGTGACGTGCATTCACATCATGTTAATGCACAGGAAGAGTTAAAGTATGTAACTTTTTCAACCTTTATAATATTTTGCCAAAACCCTTGAAATGGTACATCGATGACTTACAATAGGTTGAATGACAGGTCTGCCATAGCCTGCCTGACAATGTCTGTATCGCTTTTACTGGCACTATGTAATTTCGGGGAGCGGGTAGGAAGCGTCATGGCTGAAGCAACAAATAAAACCAAGAAGCCAAGGTTTTGTCGGTGGACAGTAGAAAGAGAAAAAGGGAGAGTGGCAAAATAAAAGGCTGGACGAGGATCAATATTGGTCCAGCGTTAGCTCGCTGGTGCCACACATCCATAGGGTACGCCAAAATGAGCAGTAGCACCTCAATGCAGTACATGAGATCCACGGGGAGGAGTCGGATCAAGATCCAAGGAGTGGAGATGGGTAGGATTAGGGTTGGGTTTAGGGATTAGGGGGTGGAGCTGGGTAGGTTTAGGTCTATGTAAGGTGGGAGGAGTTGGATCTGACTCCTCCCCGTGGATTTCATGTTCTGCAGTGAGAACCATCTCAAAATGAGCGAACGAGTGTTTTTTTTATACTAATACTATTTTAAAAACATTAATTCGTAATACTACTCCACAAAAATGTAATTAAAGGGTTAGTTCACCCAAAAATGAAAATTAAGTCATTAATTACTCACCCCCATGCTGTACCAACCCCGTAAGACCTTCGTTCGTCTTCGGAACACAAATGAAGATATTTCTATTTCTTTTCTATTTCATTTATATTTCTATTTCTTTTCTTCCTTGTAGGCCAGAAACGAGACTTCCTTAGATTTTCACGACGCATGCGCGAGATTTGCGATCTGCTTACACCAGCTTACACTACTTCAGATCGCAATTCTCGCGCATGCGTCGTGGAAATCTAAGGAAGTCTCGTTCTGGCCTACAAGGAAGAAAAGAAATAGTTGAATAAACTCGTTATTTTTGTTTGTTTTTTCGCACAAAAAGTATTCGCGTCGCTTGATAAACATATAGTTGAGCCACGGTAGTCACTTGGGATATTTAAACATTTTCTTCATTGACTTTTTGGGCCGTCAAGAGGCAGTCCCTTAGGAGCCAATGTGGTAGTTATACAGCTCTCAAATTTAATCAAAAATATCTTCATTTGTGTTCCGAAGACGAACGAAGGTCTTACGGGGTTGGTACAGCATGGGGGTGAGTAATTAATGACTTAATTTTCATTTTTGGGTGAAATAACCCTTTAAGTCCTCCGACTCTGGTCCTGTGCGCAAATACATACAAGGTTTACATAAACAAAGTTGGTTATGTCTAAAGTGAAAGCAAACATTTGAGAGAAAATCAGGTGCGTGCACGTCATACGGTATGTGTTATTATGAGTGCCGGTCTTAAAGTGACAGTAGCCTACAGTAAACATGCTTTGTCCTGTTTGTTCTGTTATTATTTACTCACCCAAAAGTTGTTTCAAACCTGTATTAATTTAATTCTTGTGCTAAATAAAAAAAGAAGATATTTTGAAGAATGTGGCTATACAAACAGTTGCTGATCCCCATTTACTTTGGAAAAAAAACACTAGGCTACGTCACTGCACAGCACATCAACAACTGTTTGGTTACCCACATTCTTCAAAATAACTTTTGTTTTCAACAGAAGAAAAAAATTATTCGGGTTTAAAACAACTTGAGAGTAAATGATGACAATTTCCATTTTTGGGCGAACCCTTTAATGGGTTCTGAACAAAAGCTAATACTGTAACATCATTCTCTCCATCCCTGTGGTTTTCATTTATACAGTTTATTAATAGTTTTTCAGTGAAACAACTAACAACTGACTGCTTGAGCTATCTGCAATTCATGAAGAGGCCAAACACATTACATTGAGTAGATATTCAAGCAGGCATTTGTGTTTGAACCATACACTGAGGTCAAAGATCATCAGGTTTGGTTACTGTCTGCTGTATGAAACACTGGACAGTGAAATTTATCATCTCGTGTCATCATTCATGCAGCATCTATGTGAACTACATTTAAAGTGTTACTGGTAACATTAGCAAATTGACTGTTTCCATTACTGTTACATTAAAACATGTTAACCATTCGATATCGAATGCATATGTGAAAAAATATACTGCTTTACAAAACCTTTGTATAGAAAAAGGTGTGGCATTTTGTTTCAAAAGTACAGTAATTGAGAACATCCCAATCAGGCATAACACCAGTTACACAAGTTTGATGTTCTGCTCTAAAACCTGAATCCCTTTGTTTAATGGACTGAATTAAAATCCAACTTGATATTTGCAATGGTTTTTGAATAAAATTCAAAGAAAATGTGTCTGTACATCTGTTAAATGCAATAATTGCTCTGTTTATTATGTCATTGTTGCCTTTATGAACATAATAAGTGTATAAACCAGCATTACTAATCAGTCAAAATATGTAATCAATCAACTTTTACTCCTTTTTAATATAAGAGACATTAACTGCAACAGCAGACAATGAGATTGACTGACATTATAAGCCCTGTGTTGATAGGATAAGGCTTCTCCACACATTTTCCCAGCAGTTTATTCAAGTTAAGGCACCTTTAAAAAAAAAAAAAAAATGGACACAAGGCTGCAAAAATTAGAGGGATGTAAACTTAAACTCATCCAGCATGCAGTTTCCAAATGCTCAGAAAAAGAAAAAGAAAAAAGTATTTTCCAATAAGTCCTCATTTTTGACCAGCCAATGAACCTATTCATAGCTAGGTTTTTTTTTTTACAAATAAACAAAAAAATTGCTCTGATAAATATATTTGGTAACATTTCGAGGAATGTGGCTATAATCACCTTCCTATACGATAGGGATACTAAGAAACAATTTAGTTTCTCCTAAAGAATAGATTAGTTAATAAAAATGTTCATTTTACATATAACATGTACAGTATTCAAAGCTCATGCAAGGACAGTTTGCAAAAGATCGAAGCAAACTACTATTGATACTCTTTTGGACACTGATAATCTCAATAAAAACAGAAAACGGTCAACCATTACATATCTGGAAGATACAGGTTGGTGGTCTATGACAAGTATAATAATGTACATTCAAGGAATCTATCCTTTGAGAAAGGCACAAAAGGTACACAGGCATACTCAGGGTAGTGCAGAAGAGATTTAAACTGTAAAGATGCATGTGGTCTGGGCTTCACTTTGTATGCAACAGTCTGTCAAGTCCCTCTGAGTCTCTATTTGCCATAGAACTTTTTGTTGAGCAGGAAAATGAGGAGGTTAACATTTACAGTAGCTCGATCGAACAGCTTCATCACTGCCACCCCCTCGTACTGCAACTGGAGCAGGTCCTGATATTAAAGAGGGCAAAAAAAAAAAGACATACAGTTAAGGCCCATTCTCACATAAGTTTTAAAAGGCATATATATATATAATGCGAAGAAATTGTCAGCTGAAAAAAAATACTCCGAGAGTAGTTTCAACAATATCGTTCTTCTGTGTTGGTATCGTTACAATTATCACTATAGTTGTGGTATACTCTCCTATTCTTACAGTTTTTGAAACTTTATAGATTTTGGTGTGAATAGGCCATTAGTCCTTACAAAATCAAACATTCCTTCCGACTACATTAGATACAAAAAAAAAAAATCAAGGGAAAAAATTTCACCTGGTATTCTAACATTAATGTCTCCAAATGGACTCCCATAAGCTTAGCTTTCACCTCAAACACTCCCACAATCTCAGATGGTGAGATCTCGAAAATGACATTCTTATACCTGTAAAAGATAAAGCATATTATTTCTAAGGGCAACAAGAGGAAATGCAGATATATAAACACACAGTATGATAAGATATGAATACAGTACATTAATGACATGAAACTCACTGATTTGTCTGCAGATCCTCAATGTCAATGAGCACTCCCTTTTCATGCAGACGGGCTGCTGTATACTTCTGCGATACCTGCTTGCTCTTCTTTGCCTTACCGTCTCCAGGTTTCTTAGAAACTCTGTGTGTGAAGCAATGACATTTTCCATGAGCGTAAACCAAGAGCTCAACAGCAATTATCCAATAAATGGTGATGATATGAACTTAAATGGACACTCACTTGCCCTTGCTGGCTAAATTGTCCATGCAGGTCTTGATGTATTGATTGTAGTAGTCAATCTGCACATTGAAGAAAGTGCTCTTGGAGTTCAGACCAGCATTGGTCTGTTGAAGCTTGACCAACTCTGCCTTTCGCCTCTGACGATATCGCCTCTGGTTGCGGATGTCCTACAAAAATCAACAACACATAAATAAAGACGCTTTAGTATAACATGAAAGGGCGAAATACAAATTTCGCATTCAGATAAAGTCTTAAAATCCCTAGAACGCAGATGTCAGAGGACATAAGAATGGTACCTTGGCAATGTCATTGATAAGATCCTGGTATTTCTTCTCAGGGTGAACTTTACCCAACTCTCCTAGCCTTTGCAAGTTGCTCTTGATCTTTTCCTTCTTGCCTTGTAAGGTAAGGCTGTCATCCACAACTGGTTTGGCTTGCTTCATCTTCTCTGGGGTCTTAGCATCACGAATGGCTCGTCGCTGCATGGCACGCTGGTACTCTGCTTCCTGTTTCAAAGAAAAACACCAACATGAACAAAACAACACTGCTTTTGATGGAGTTTCCTTTTCATTCTGAAATACCTGCTATTAAATTACCTGCTCTGGTAAAGCTACATTCTCAAGGATCTCAGTAAGTGTCTCTCCTGGCTGAAACCTGATCACGTCTACTATGAGCCTCTTGGTGCTAAATGAACAAGATGAATGGACATAGATTCATGGTTAATACTTAGAAAGAAGCAAAACGGCATTAACAAGTAAAAACATTTGTTCCAGAACATAGTGAGCCTGCCACAATGCATTTTCAAATTGCCTTCTCTGGGAAGCTTTTGAAGTATTTTAGGAGGCATCATACCTTCCTATGAACATATCTCACTAGGTTTTGGAACATAAAAATGGAGTAAGGCTTTGTTCTTACTTGAGAAGGAGAGTCTTGGCATCCATTTCAGCATTGGCCTCATCAGGAACATCAAATTTGTTGGTGAGGGTGAGAGAGACTTCTGTCTTACCCATCATTTCCTTATTGGGATCATCAGCGGGAAGTGGGCTCTCACCTATGAGAGAGCAACAATCCATTACTCATTAGTCAGTAGGGCTTCAGCGTCCGGACACATTAAAACATTTCTCAGAGGCTCACCTATTAAAGACTCAATGGTGGGCACCTCTCCTAGGTCATCTAGCAACTCATGGATGGGATCATTGTGGTCTGGTGCGATGGCATCTTGGTGATCCAGCAAGAGCTAAAGTAGATCACACAAAATAGTCAATCTTGAAAACCAACTATACTGGATGTGATCTCTTCCATAAACGTGTGGTCGCTTTAGCAAAATTCAAAGGAAAAATGGTCAATTGTCTTTTATCAATAGTGTGGCAATGCTTAAAGCACCACTCACAGGATTCCTCTTGACATGACTGGATTTTGAATTTGAAATTTCACAGAGCAACAGTAAATATGACTGGACCTTTAGTCTCAGATTTTACCGTGTGAGTGTTGATGATCTCCCCAATGGAAATGTAGATCACAGGCTTGGTCAAGGTGACCAGGTCAGAGTACTGATCCACATTGAACTTGTCCTCCAAAGAAGGGGCGTCACAAGCGGACAAAAAGAAACGTCTGGGAGACAGAAACGTTCTTGCATCAGCATGGGTTGATAATGAATTAAACTGCTAAAAATGACAGTAGCACCTCATTGCAGTACACAAGATCCAGGGGGCGGAGTCAGATCCAGAGCTGAGGGGTGGAGTTGGGTGGGTTTAGGGATCAGGGGGTGGAGCTGGGTAGGTTTAGGTATATGTAAGGTGGGAGGAGTTGGATCTGGATCCGACTCCTCCCCATGGATTTCATGTACTGCAGTGAGAACCATCTCAAACATGAAGAAACAAACAGAAGATGTCATTTTGAAGTCACTTGTACCTAAATTTCTGGTAGGAGTTGGAGAGGTATTCATTGATGGGGTTCAGATGAGCATTGTCTCCAAGAAACATCTTGTTGGAGGCGGCATGCTGTAGCATTTTGGCAATTGATCCCAGGTTTCGCCTTTGTTCTGTGGTAAGCTGACCTCCAGCAGATAAATCTATGATGTCAAAGGCATCGGGAGCCACAATGGCAGGGTTCATGTAGCGGTAGTACAGCAGGTTGCCCACAATCTTAAAAGATAATAAGGATGAGTACGTTGTTCTTCTCAAGCAAGTACAACATCTTTGGAATTTGTAAAACCTATTATCTATTGTTTCTATATTTATGCAATTAAAGGATCTTAAAGGGGGTAAACAAAATTGCTGAGAAAAAGAGAAGCAGCAAGGCAAGAATAAGAAAGATGTGGCTCACCTGGGCTGGGTACTCATCAAAAACCTCTTTAAAAGGGTATAAGCAAGGGCCAAGAGGAGAGCTTGAGCCAGGGCATAGAGAAATAGAGAGACAGAGCAATTGTGGGAGAGACAGATAGAAAAAAAGAAAGAGAGGAATCTCTTTCCAGGAGAAAAGGAAAGAGATGGAAACCACATTTAGTATTCAGAGTGAGGAGCCTGTATTACAACAGAATAGAAGCACGAGAGCAAAGACGTGCTCAGGATTTAGGACAATGTTCCACAGTGGGACAGCAGCAGGTGCAAGTTTAGCAAAGAGGTAATCAGTGTTTAAGAGATCTGAATAAAGCCTGTAACAATGTAACGAACCTTCAAAAGCTCATCCTCTGTGGCATCTGGGAACCTTTCATTAAGTGTGTCCTTCAGCGTCTTGGCAATGAATCGCATGCCATATCTACAGGGGAACAAAATCAAATGTACAGACTTACACCAGTGTTTCCTATAGAATTCTGCTTTTGATATACATTTCATGTAGTTTCTTTAGTTTAAATACCACTTATTTTAAAAATAGTACACTTAAAGGGATAGTTCACTTTGAAATAATTTTTTGATGTTTTAGCTTACCTCAAGGACATCCAAGATGTAGGTGTCTTTGTTTCCACAGCATTTTCAATTTTGACATTTTTCGGTCAAACCGTTGTTGTCTGTCAGTTATATAATGCAAGTTTAGGGGGTCCACCTCAAAGAGCATGCACAGAGAAGTCAAAATTATACATGATTTAATGACTCATGAATTTAAGTACACATTGATGGCCTAAAACACGAAACGAGCGGTTTGTGTGAGAAAACAAACAGTATTTATATAGTTTTTAGCTCTTGTTAACAGCTATGTCGAACTGATCTGAATCAGATGTCCAACTGAACCGAACTGAACCGTGTCCAACGTTACGCCGGAAGTGATCTCTCGCACGTCTACATCACGCATTGTTTACACTGAGATTTCGGAAGTTTTACCTTTTACTAAACATATTTAGATATATCGAAATCGTATTGCGATTTCTCGTATATCTAAATATGTTTAGTGAAAGGCAAAACTTCCGAAATCTCTGTGTAAACATTGCCTGACATAGACACACGAGAGATCACTTCCGGCGTAACGTTGGACACAGTTCAGTTCGGTTTAGTTGAAAATCTGATTCAGATCAGTTCGACATGGCTGTTAACAAGAGGTAAAAACTGTATAAACACTGTTTGTTTTCTCACACAAACCGCTCGTTTCGTGTTTTAGGCCATCAATGTGTACTTAAATTCATGAGTCATTAAATCATGTTTAATTTTGACTTCTCTGTGCATGCTCTTTGAGGTGGACCCCATAGACCTCCATTATATGACTGACAGACAAGAACGGTTTGACCGAAAAATATCAAAATTTAAAATACTGTGGAAACAAAGACACCTACATCTTGGATGCCCTTGAGGTAAGCTAAAACATATCAAAAATTAATTTCAAAGTGAACTATCCCTTTAACATGGTTCAACAGAACCTGGATTACCTTTGCTCAAAAATGAATGTTACGATGAGTTAGTGTTCAATGAATAGGTGAATTAATATTTGCATCAAAATTAATTCATAATTGTTAATTGTGCTCTGATGGATTCAGTGAATGATTTATTAGAATGATATCAAAAGCAATAACATGCGAGATCCTTAGTTTTTAATGAGTCATTAAAAGAACAGACTCATAAAGAGTAATTTGCTGTACCAATCGGTGAAGTAAAGGCAATATGAAAACTTTTTTTGTGTGTGTGGTACTCTTTTTGGCCTTTTTAACTTATTAGGTTTATTTCAAACTGCAAGCTCAGAAAAATATGATTCAGCTGCGGCACAGCGACTTTTTTTTAACAGCGGTGTAACACTAACTTATACAAAAGCATGAACAAAGAACCAGCTCATGTAACAGACATGCATTTGAATATTCAAATGTGGACTTGCTAAAAGTTATTTTCATATATTCAAGAATGATTTATGCTAGATGCTTCCAAATATAGATGCAAGGCATGGAATTTGTTGTTCCCAGGGGGAAATTCAGGTGGTAGATATTAGGTGCACACATACCTGTATACATATAAACACACACACACACAGAGAGACAGTTTTTTCCAGCAGTGGCAGATGTGTAAACTCACGGGATTTTATCCACAGAAACAATAATGGCAGAGAGAAACTTGTCTGTGACCGTCCTCATGTTCTTGATGGAGGCTTCCAGGCGGGTTCGAACCTCCTCGTGACTCATTGCCTGCTCTGGAGTCACATCATATGGCAATTTACTGCAAAACAGAATAAGTTGGCCTCAGCATACTTAAAAATCATTTAAATTAATCAATTATTATTATTAGAATACAAAAATAATCGAACTCTAAATTAAAATGCGAGAAAAAAAGCCCAATCAGGATGTAAACTGAAATCATATTTCTTTATATTTTCCCTCAATAACTACTGTTTTGATTGAAGAATTCGCAGTTCTGTAAGACAGAACATAACCTCTAGAATCAAAAACTGAATTAAACCGCATTATAACCAAAATTAAATTTGAATTAATTTAATATAGCAATAAAAAACAGGCAGCTTTCTCATAATTACAGCAGAAATATCTTAGGGGGGCTTAAAAAATATTGTGTTCCATGACGAGAAGCCTCGAGGAGGATGAGGAACACACCTGGCCTCTCCTGTTTGACTCTCCATCTGGTTCACCCAGCTCTTGTATATGTCGACTGGGTCAGTTTTAATGTTGAGAGTCTTGTCATCCATGATTTCCTTCACGACTGGAGCCAGGATCTGCCGAAGGGCATTCTGACCTCGGGCTCCTCTGTTAAAGCTAACCACCATCTTGATGACTGTGGGGTTTCCTGTGACGATCTCCTGGATTTGGTCCACTTTTGATCTGCATTTACAAGACAAGAGAGATCGCTTGGAGATCGTAAAAGAGTACAAATGCATCTTGATCTATTTGGAAAGAATATATAATTTATGGAACATCATTCATTTCCTACTTGATTTCCTCCTGCAGGGCTGTTTTGAAGAGATTGAGCAAGAGGTACTCCTCACGCTGATTAGAAGCGTAGTTGTACAATGTGAAAATCACAGAATCCATGAACTTGGTCGATTTGTTCTGTGGCATCTGAAAGATCAGCTTGGCCAGATAGGTTGGATTTGTCTGGGAAAAAAAAAACAGAAAGGAATATGAACAGGCCTGCTGACACACTGATTTTCAAACAATGGTTGGACTAGATTTGATGAGGTTTACCTGTAAAAGGTAGAAGAGGAACTGATATGCCTCCAGCTTGTCTCTCTTCTCTTTACTGAGAGCCTTCAGGCCTCCTTTCTGCTTGTTCATCATCATGAGGTTGGACAGCTCACCCTTGTTCTTCTTGGTGAGCTTCTTGCTGTGAGAGACCACCTCCTGAAGGGTGATCTTGTTTTTTACCAGCAGACCAATCTTAATGTCCATCAGATTCAGGTCGTTCTCCAGCTGCTGGTTGGAGCGGATGTTGGTGATCACCTCCTCTCTTAGCCGCATCAGTTCCAGCTCTTCCTGGAAGTCCTGGTCGCTGTGGTCCAGCAGGTGGACAAACTTGCGAACGACTGCCATTGGAGGATCATCTGCGTTGACTGTTAAAAACAGAATTTGCTAAGGGACTCATATACTAGCAGGTGGAAACAACTTGCAGGTATACACACTTAAAATGTACAACTGAACAAAAATATTGATGACTCATCCTGCACTCTATTTTTTGTCCAATCAAATGTTCTCTCAAGTGTCCCTTCCCTTAAAGGGATAGTTCACTCAAAAAAAAGATAAACAGTTAACTTTCATTGTATGATACCTTCATCAAAAATACATTCTTTTATGTTCTGTAGGAGAAATAATGTCAGGTTTGGAATGACATGAGGGTGGGTAAATTAAAAAAAATAATAATTTTGGGTTGAACTAATCCTTTAATCCTGCAACTGACCAGAGAGTAGAAAATCAATGTTTTTTAGCTGTGACATTAAAAAAAAAAGCCTTAAAACAAAATACCAACACGGAAAAAAACTGCAGTCAATAAGCCATTTCGTGGTGTCTTCAAAATTGCAACAGTATACTGAAACAAATGCATGCAAAAAAAAAGCTCTCTCCATTGATTGTTGAGGTATGTTCTAAGTGAGAGGATGTGAAACAGAATTTGAAGGAAGAACATGAAATGCTTACTGAGAGTTTTGTAGTCATCTCTTGCTTTGTTGGCTCGAATGAAAGCCTGAATTTTCACCACATCGTTTATCTGAAATGAGAAAATTGGACGGAGAACATTAAAGACTGTCCACTGTGTGGTCAAAGGTCAGATTATATTAAATATAAAAATAAACAAGTCCTTTGGCTTGACTTAAAACTCACATGGTCTTTGAAGTACTGAAGACGATCTTTGTATTTTTTGCGAGCTTGGTGCATCCTGACCATTGATTGAATCTACAGGGAAACAATCATATTTACTCACACTCAAATTTCACCATATTAAGAGCCAAACCCGATAATTAGGGGATGACCACATATTTTCAGCTGTGTAGTATAAAGCCTAGTAAGTATAATCCTGACATTTTATGATGCAAGAAGCATGGCTCTTATATTTCATCAGAATTTCTCTTGCCGATTCCCATCATCTTACCTTGACAGCATCTTCAGAGTGATCTTTCAGGTACTGCTTCCTGTTATTGTACTTCTTTCTTTCCTTAAAGCCTCTCCAGTGGGCCTATAAAGCAAACAGAACCAGATGGTCATGATTGACTTGAAATATTTTAGCATTAATGACCTGAAGTCTTGTTTAGGATTAACTGAAGGAAGAAAGAGGAGAATGACCTGTATGCATGTAACAGATGGCAGCTGAGTTGTCAAGAACTCAAGACGGTCTTTCATTCCGCGTCGCACCAGAAAACCACGGCACCGGGCCTGCAGTTTGGCAATCAGACTCTCGTTGGCCAACCACAGTTGCTCTCGGTTATATGCTGTGGTTACTCCTGACACAACGGACTACAAACACAAAAGAAAGAGAAAAAATATATAATTATAACAACAAAAATATTAATTAAACATATTACATATTTTTTATGATATATAATTATCAGAAACATAAAAGATGTACCTGTATTTCCTCCTTGTTGAGCTGAGTGTTGTTCGGAATGAACCCTGCAGGCTTATCCCAGGTGCCTTGTCCAGACTTGAGGTTATAGTAGTAGTTATGTCCTCCCTTCACCCAATGTTCCATCCATTCACTGCCATTATCCCCTAACAAAAAAAAAAACACTATTACTCTCTCAGTCACAATGTGCACATTTACAACATGTTGTGACCAAATAATTTAAAATAAATACTTTTAACTAAGAACATAAATAGATTTTACATTTACATTTATTCATTTAGCTGAAGCTTTTATCCAAAGCGACTCACAATTGCTATCTATGTCAGAGGTCGCATGCCTCTGGAGCAACTAGGGGTTAAGTGTCTTGCTAAGGGACACATTGGTGTCTCACAGTGGATTCGAATCCAGGTCTCACACCAAAGGCATGTGTCTTATCCACTGCGCCATCACCACCCCATATAGATATTACCATAGTTTTTTGTACCAAATACCACAGAATCAGCACAAAAACCCATCTCACCTTCCTTTTTCTTCTCCTCTTTAATTTGAAACAGGTCATCCTGGTAGGTTTGCGCACACTCAGAAGTGACTCCATAGAGACCAGAAGAAGGTGAACGCAGGGCTGCCAGTGTTTGAGAAGAGTCCTTGTTATCCACAGCCTCATTAATGGCCTGGATCGCCTGAGAGACTGAAGGTGGACAAGAAGATCATTCTTTAGAAAAACTGAGATTATTCAACGAAAAGAATCATCGTTTATATTAAAGCTAAGATTGAAATGAGGATTATTACACTGCAGAGCTTCTTCTGAGTCCTTGTTGGCTCTCAAGATCGCATCCTGGATCTCATCTAGCCAAAGCACTGCAGAAGGATCTCCGCATTCCTGGAAAGACAAGAAAACAAAACAAGGAATCAATAACCAATGATGTGAATTAAGATGAAATTTTGTGGAAAATTGTGCTGTGATTTTGATGACTGAAAAATAATTTATAAGTAATTTCTAGCTAAAAAAATATTGAGAACTAAAAACATAACTATAAAGATTTATTTTGGTAATAGATTTTTCCATCTAGGACTGGAAATCACACTTTTTAAATTGCTGTTTTTTTAGGATTATGGGAACTTTGGTTGCACAGTACTTGCTTCGCCTTGTAACAAACAAAATTGCAAAAAAATATTAATGTTTTCAATAAGGAAATTCCAACTAGATTTTAATTTTGTAGTTGGTTAGGAATAATACTCATGTGGGCACTAAGTGTCAGTTTGTAATGAGATGATTAGACATTAAACAAAGAGTCAAACCAAAAATGAAAATACTGTCATTACATACATTTTTCAAAATATCTTCTGTGTTCTGTAGTGGAAAAAAAAAAAAAAAAAAAAAAAAAAAAATCCAAGTATGGAATCAGGTTTGGTTTGGAGTCAATGATGACAGTGTTTTCATTTTGGAGTTACTGTCACTTTAATTTCCTGAACAGAAATGTTTTGACTGTCAACAGGTAGTATAATGAATGTAAAGCACAGCAAGGTCATTTAAGTCACAATAAAGCTGTAAGAACTGGTAATAATTCAACAATACAACTGCCAAAATTATATAAACGATTACACTGCCTTTCAGGAAAATAGCACACTGTCCTTCCGAAAGTGCTGCTGAGGATCATGTCAGATCATGTTCTTTGGCAGTAATAATCTAATATCTTCCACCTGTATAATTTTCTCCACTGGATGAATCACATCTGCTTCTATTATCATTTGTAGGGATAAACGCATACTAATGGAGGGGTTCATTACTACTACCACCAGGGGGCGCAGTTGCCCTCTCATAGCAGTCCTCCTAACCGCATGCTGAGCTCAGTTTCCGGAGCACGATTTGCGGCTCTCTGATTTGCTGATTGCAAAGGTCCCTCTATGCAGTCCGCCCGCCTTTTTTGCAAACGTACAGCAGCGCAGCACACCAAACCTGAGGGTGTGGCAAATTGTGCAACAGAGGAAAACGTTGTTCCTTCAGGGTTGATAAGGCTCCGCTTCACTGTGTTACATTTCGTCGCCTTTATAAAACAAATGCCTGCTGAATTGGAGTGCAAATAAGACTTAATGTGTCCCAGGGGGTGGAGTAGAAATGATCAGGATCTGAATATCTGAATAAAGTCTGCCAACTGTAACTAAGGAAGTGAAAAAGGGTGTGGGGTGTAATGTCCAAGATTACATTACCGTCTTTTCTGAGGTGGTTTACAACCCTGAATGACAGAAGAGGAACTACTTCTATTCCAGCTACACTTTGGTAAAGATCATCCGGAAATGTTTAAGTAGGAAATTTAACACAGGATTTTATGCAAATATAGTACTAAAATCCATATGAATAGTTGCTGTGATTACTGAAATCAAACAGAAATGCCTTGAATTGTTATTCTCTGTAAGGTCACACATCACTCCATCTTTTGAGATCCTTGCTCACTGGAGATCATTTAAAATTGCAGAAGTAAAAAAAAAAAAAACAGATTATCAAACCACTTCCTGTCAGTTGAGCCGATCTGGTATTATTCTGTGCTTCACACTTCGTAGTGACCTAAAGCTAGCGTAAGCCTGGAGGAGTGATGTCAACGCTAAAAACCCTTTACTGAGCTACACCAGCAAACGGGACCAGCATTTTGCCCTTTTAAGGCAGAAAAAAAAGTCATCAGCCTTGTTATTTCCGATGCTTGTGCAAATCATTTCGAAAAGGAAACACTTTGTTTTTCCAGCCATGTTTTTCTTGGGGGTGGGGGGGTATTTGGGGGGGCTTTGCTGCCATGGGTTCAGCACTGACTTTGGCAGCTATTACGAGTCCCAAAAAAGTTATATCACATGACCCTCTATTTAAACAGTAGTTACTTAAACTCATAAGAAAATCCCCCAAATTTGGGATTTGGCGTCCATAACGCCGCCTGTGAGTGTGAACAAGTATTCTGGATACTTTCTCTAGAGCTAAAAGACTGCTCTTTGCCTCAGAATCTTCAGTTCAGCTCTGAACCACAGTGGTACGCTGCTGTGGTAAACCATGGCCTTCTCTGTGCCCATTCACCTGCATCTCTGAGGTTTCAGTTCACGTCCACAGGAAACACGTGGGGCGTGGCTTAAAACACACAACTACTTCACGTCCTCCATGAGCCTCAGATTAGAACCAAAACCAAAATTAGAAATCAAAAGGTTTCTGTCTGTATGATTCTATTAGACGGAAACCTTTTGAAAGAGGGTGTTATTATTATAGGACTTTACTATGTAATACTTTACACCTGAAGCGCTTTACAATCCTATAAAGGGGTCTCCCCTCAACCACCACCAGTGTGTGCAGCATCCACTTGGATGATCTGACAGAAACCACAGAACAGCACCAGTGCGCTCACCACACACCAGCTATAAGTGAAGGGGATTATTAAAAGATTGATAAAGGCCTGGCCAATGTAGGGAACTTGGCCTGGACATTGGGGTTACATCCTCACTCTTTATGAGAATAAAAGAGACGTATTACAGTCGTTTGAAAATTTAAGGGGGTTTTCTACTGAAAAAGAAGAGGGGAGCTGGCAAATAATAGCCAGACAAAATACGAGGGTGAGGAATGAGACTATGAGCTCAAATGATGTCATTAGACTTGAGTCATGAGAAACTCAGATTGAAAACCCACATCATGCAAGTTTAGAGAGAGAGAGCGAGAAACAGATTTTCAGACGGGTACATGGTTAATCGAAATAAAATCGTCTGATTCAATCAAATAAATGTGTGTAGAAAATTCTGCTCCACATTAACTCCATCTAAGCATTGTGAGTCGCTTATAACATACATTTGGGAATCTTCCAAACCTTAAATGAGAAGCACTTATAAATCACGGTTAACAACAAAAGAGCTTTAAGGGCTTTCTGTGGGTTTCAGCCAAAATAAAAGTTTTTTAAACATTAGAATTGTCAATTTTACTGTACAGTTTTACTGTAAAATAAAGTTATTATATTTTTTCGAATATAGTACTATCATAACGTTGGTCAAATTGCACAGCAATTATGCAGCTTTATAAATAAATAAACAACAAACAATTAGAGTTTTTTTACCCAAAACATGCAGCCCTATTTTCAGACCTTAGACTTCTCTTGATTGATGAAAGGATGCGGTCAGCTGTTCTACAAATAAGCCAAACTCATTAAATGGTAACACTTTACAATAAGGTTAATTAGTTAACATTAGTTAACTACATTAGTTAACATGCACAATATGTGAACAATACTTCTTCAGCATTTTTTAATCTTAGTTAATATTAATTCCAACATTTACTAATACGTTATTAAAATCAAAGGTTGTATTAGTTAACATTAGTTAATGGACTGTGAACTAACATGAACGCACAATGAACAGCTGTATTTGTATTAACTAACATTAACAAAGATTAATAAACACTGTAACTAATGCATTGCTCATCGTTAGTTCATGTTAGTTAATGCATTTACTAATGTTAACTAATGAACCTTATTGTAAAGTGTTACCCATTAAATGAGTAAGAATGCAGACCCTCCTCACCAGATCACTTTAACTACGGCTCTCTTCACACAACAGCAGAATACGTCTGAAGAGCTAAATACAATTTTTTAAAAATGCTTTACATTTTCAGATTTAAAATGTTTACATGTGTTCACTCAATACAACCACAACTAGCTGCCTTTGACGTCATTGACATCTTTATGACAACACACACTTCATGGCAATTTCTTTTTTGCTAACATCAGTAAAGTTTGAGCTGTAAACCTACCTCAGGTTATAAAAAATGGGAGAAAATGCTATTGTGTGTTCAGAAAGTGAGACAAACTCCCATTAGGGTTTGGACAGAGAAGGAAAGATGGAACCAGATATGAGAGGATGAAAGCAATGGGAGTGAACCAACATGCTGAACGGTAAAAAAATAGATTAAAAATACTATTATTGTTATGGGTTTGTATAAGAGTACATACGTGGGCCTTCTCTCTCCTTGCCTCCTGCAGTATATCATAGTAATGTTGGGCCAAAGATGGATCTATATCTGTTAGCTTGGCGGCTGGGTTCTGTAAAGCAGCCATTGTCTTCTGTAGGTCACCCTCATCCAGAGCATCGTTGATCAAACCAATAGCAGCAATCCCTAAAAATGCAAGAGGACACTGTTTTACACTGCTCATAATGAGAATAATCTGAAGTTATAATGAGATAAATTGAGGATGAATGCCGTGCTTACTTTCATGCTCTTCTAGAACAGTACCGTTGACCAGGTCCACACAGGCCTGGATGTCATTCCAGGTGAGATAGTCACTGCCCGCCTCACGCGCAGCTGCCTTCAGACGGATCAGCTCATCTATATACCTGCAGGGAATCAAAAAGCAGTGGCTTAGACCAGGAAACAATTTGGCATCTTCTGTAGTCAAGATGAAACTCATTCAAAACACATTTTACTTTCATGGTTTGGCATATTTCTGAGCAAAACAAATTAGGCAAGGACCAAATTTTATCCATCAGAAACTAATTTTAGCAAGAAAAGTGGGTGTTCCATACAAGAAAAGAGCCTGCGAGTTAGCTAAAATAATGCCTAAATGGCTATTTGGCTAATGGTTGACAATGTAATGGCCCATGCAGCCTGTGACTTTCAGCTGAAAGGAAAGTCATTCAGAGGCCAAGTAATATCACCCACACACTTCATGATTTTAGCCGTGGTTTTTAGCTCACAGGCAGGTAATGGAGATCACAGACAAAAGCCCAAAATTGGAAATTCGGTGCTCGTTCACGCGAATGACAATCGCTGTTTGAATTATCAAAGACGGTGAGAAATCCAATGAACCGCTGAAGACCAAGAGATATTTATCAAGTTACATACAGTATATCTAGACGGGTCTGCGAGTACTGTGGTGTGAAATGTGTTTTGCCAGGAACTGTCATGGGTGATGTGGTGTAAAAATAACAGTAAACTGACAACTCTGGGCCAATTTACACCGAGTACTTCTGGTCTTTACACAATCAAGATGGCGGTTTTTAGTAATTAAAATACTGCAGCAGGAGCTGTTTATGGATCACAAGAGCTAAAAACTTGTATTTTGTTCAGATTCTTTCTAAAGGACTTCTTCCCAGGACTTCAATGCCAACGTCGCCACGGCTCTGGACAAAGCCTGCCCCACAAAGCTATCCGATCCAAAAAAAACAAGGTGCAAATGCCTTCTCAAATGCTTTTGAGACGAATTTAAATCAGATCACTCAACTTCAAAAGGTGGTTTGAGACACATTCCAAATGAAACTGGACAAATGTAAATTCATCTGGTTGTTGAAGGCACATATGTAAACACAAAAATGGTTTAAAAAATATATGTATATATGAGAGCATGTTATCGGCTACTGGCTCCTGGTAGCCATATATGACAAAACTACTGCAATGCACATTGCTACATTATGGCCAGCCATAGATGAACATTTGAGCATATTTCTTCAGCAAGAAGACGCACAACGTGGCCACAAATGAAATTCAACATTTGACGTCACAGACTGAAAGCTCTTTTGCATTAAAAGTGGCGAGTACTACATTAAGTTAATAGCCGCTTTCCGACGGGAGGGACTTTTGCGGTTCCTAGAACCTAACGTTCCTATAACCCTTTTTTTCTCGTGTTCCGACCGGACTAAATTGGGGATTTTTTAGTTCCTCAGACCGTAGTTCCTATAACTCTTTCAGTACCTAGTCTAGAGCGAGGACTTTTTTAGTTCCCTTTCCCTAGGTCTACGTTGATTGGTTTAACTTATAAGTCATGCCCACTGTCAACACGGAACTTGTAGCGCGCTGTCTGCCATATGCTGTGTGTTTTTGCAAAACATTACAACTAAGGATTAAGACAAACATAACACATTCAACCAGCTAATTGCTAATGCTAGCTAAACTTACCAGTCGTTTTGTTTGCCTCCTGCGCTCTTTTATCTTCTTCCATCATATTACTTAATATCATATTACGCTGGAGCCTTCGTCTTCTGTGTTTCTCTGTACAGAACTCAAGCATATTCTTGCCGCCGTTCGTTCTCCGTTATTAAGGTCCCGGGCAAGGCAGAACAGGAACATTGCAATAGCCGCGCTACGTCTAGTAATGACGCTGTAAAGCCCGTCGCCGTGCTTGCGTTACCCCTCCTACCAGTTCCTATGGCCACTTGGCCAGTGCGAACGCAAGCAGCAAAACCGAGTTTGGGGGAGAGTAGTTCTTAGAACTGTTTAGAAGTGGACAGTTCCTATAACTAAGTTCCTGTAACTACTTGGTTGGAAAGCGGCTAATGTGTAAAGTGTAAATATGGCCTTTGAAAGCCATAGTTGCTGTACTTTGATGAAACGCCAAGATTAAGACCAGTATAAAAAAATTGTGTATTGAAGTAAATGGGACCAGTTTCAATTGCATGTTGACTTAAACCAAAAGCCTCATTCTCACCTCTGGGCGTACTCGTCCTCTACATTGCTGAGGCCGGTGACGTTACTGCTGAGCTGTTTCCACACCGCAGCCCGGTCCCCGACATCCAGTGCCTCGTTTATCAGCACCACCGAGGACAGCATCTCCACAGCAACCAACAGCTCGGGGTGAGACAAGGAGCCCTGTGCAGTCAGGCAAAGCACCAAAATCACTCACACTAAACTAAAAGGTTACAGTTCATCAACTTAATGTAAACTGCATGTAAAAAACTGCTCTGCTCTAAAACCTAGTGAGCTGCTTACACAGGCATCATAGGTGCACAACTTAACACACCACACAGTCAAACACCAACAAACAAGTCTGCCGTTGGATTTAGAATTTTATTAAATATAACTTTCATGTTCACACTGCCCCAAAAGACACGACAAACGCTGATTGAACATATTCAGTCAGGTGAATACAAACCATGCCCAACTGTGATCCAAAGCCTTATGAATCGCTGTAGTGTGATCATTAAAATTAATTTCTATCAAAAGCTTTTGATTAACTGTTTGAATTTTCCTTGCTTTTATTTTGTAATTATTTCCTCTCTATGTGAATTGTCATAGTGTATGAAATGTGTTATATAATTAAACTTGCCTTGCCTGGATCCGACAAAACCCAACAAATCTGACTGTACTGGTGAATTGGCCTTTAAATACACTGTCTCTTAAGATGCCTAATTTTGACTATATTCTAAGTCAGAATTACATGTATCCTTCTTGGAGAAGTGAAAAAAGATGCTGGACATCGTGAGAGATATGTCAAGAACAGGGCTGTCCCAGAATCAGAGAATTCTTATTCAGAATTCACTACCAAATAATTCACAGTAATGGTATCATTATCATGTTTTTTTTTTTTTTTTTTTTATCAGTCAATGCTATCAAATTCATCTTTAATCTTTGACCAATGAATCACACTCACACTCATAAAACTGTGCAGAGTGGCGGAGAGAGTCTTACTACAGTATTGTGGAATTAGCTTGGCAAGCGCACACTAAAAGCTAATGATCGGCACTTCCTGCACCCTAGTGTGTACATCCTTGTTTTTTACGGAATTAAAAAAAACTGGCAAGCTCATTTTTTTTCAGGCACAGGTAGTGTGTCTCACTTTCATCTGTCATCTACACTAACATGATTTTGTGTGACCATAGTAGTCACACTGTGTCGATGTCTTCTTACCTATGTTAGAGGATCAACCAGAGTGGTGATGGATTATTCACGATATTATTGGATGTGTAATATTAACATGATAACAATTAAAATAATAATAATACATTTTTTAAAAGTCACAATTATCATCAATGCTCTTGTATTTTGACAGCCTTGTTTTGATCAAATCTATTGATAAAAATGCTTAAGTGCAAGTTAAATTGAAATGTTTTACCAAATATCTTGCCATTAGATCATGGAGATATGGCTAATATGCTATTGCTAAACTACTGAAATCAAAAGCTGGTCCCTTTGTAGAGCATTCCATTTAGGGGCCATGACTGTTAGGATTCTGCAATGTAAAGCCAAGGGAAGCTCTTTTGGTTCTGGAGACAGTTATTGTCTCTAGAAATATGGTTATAGCAAAATAATAAGCAGAGATTGTGTGTTTGTGTGTTTTAACCTCTGCACTCTGCTGTTGCAGGCTGGCGAGTTCTCTCTGGTACAGATCTGCAGCACTAGGATAAACCTGCGGCAGCTGGGCATCTGGGTTCATCAGTTCATTCACTGTTTCCTCTGCTACACCTTTTCTGATGGCACCATTAATCCTTTCCACTGCCCGCAGCACTGAGACACACACACACACACACACATCTCATTGTTCTTTTCACAGAGGGACAGCTGTAGGACAGCATAAATGAACACATAAAAGAGAGACAAAAAAAACACTAGCGTCTCTGATATACGGTTCTCTAAACACACAAAATATTTCATGAGCTTAAAAAAATAATGTAGTGATAGATAAAAGAGTACACACATCTTTGATAGTCCGCTGCATGCGAATTGGCTGCCTCTACTCCACTCTGTAACTCCTCCTTCACCAGCGGCTCTCCCGGGGCATTCTAGGCACAAGGAACAATGACACAAGCCAAAATGATGAGATCCTTTTAATTTAGAAGAGACAGTTCATATTTTTCACAGTTTGGTTTGCATCACAAAACAGTTGTGGTACAGTAAAGAATTGCTAATTCATTAATAGGGGTGTGCAATGATTTGGAAATCTGAGACCAATACAGATAGCCAAAATTTTAACATCATAAAACACAGGCCAATGTAAATCTGATTTAAAAAAAATAATAATAATCTTTTTCAGTCACTTTTAAAATATTAAGCCATACGCTGCAGTTCTAAACTTGAGTCAGTAAGACTTTTAAGAAAAATAAATTATTATATCAAGGATACATTAAATGATTAAAAGTGACACTAAAGACTTTTACAAATGTTACAAAATATTTCCGTTTAAAATAAATGCTTTCTATTCATAAAAGAATCCTGAAAAAATGTTTCACAGTTTCCACAAACATATTAACCAGCACAAGGGTTTTCTACATTAATAATTATAATAAGAAATATTTCTTGAGCAGCAAATCAGCATATCATACTGATTTCTGAAGGATACTGAAGAAAAGTAAAAATATAAATAGAATATATTTGTTTATTTTAAACGAACAATTTTTCAAAATATAAATGTTCTACTATGTATACTTCTGTAAGAGACTTTTTACAGACCCCACAATTTTGAACGATTCTGTATATTGCAGGGGGAAAAAACTTGAATACAAAAATGTACATTTTGTGATAACTACAATTTGATTAACTTTTTTTGAGTTTTGTAGATTTAGTAGCACAAATCACTTATAACGAATCATTTAAAAAAAAAGACGTCTCAGTGCTGTTATTGCAGGATATTTTTATGTGGAATGAACCCGTATTGCTGTTATTATGGTTATCGTGACCAGCATATATTTCTGTTGAGCTCTGGGCTTTGTCAGAGATGTGCTATCCCAAAACTCTTGAAAAGAGACAGCACATAATACATGTGCATTCATTCAATATTTAGAATTCTAAAAGGCATAATTAGACAAAATCAAACCTCGGTACAAAAGTTGACCAAACTGTAAGTGGGAAACCATTGCGAGGAGCAGAACCTGTTACCTGTTCCTTCTGCTCTCGATCAGCCAGCAGCTGTTTGAGGTACCATCCCTTGTTCTGAGCCTGCACCGACTGCAGGCCTAGCGCAGGGGAGCGGAGAGCGTCATACAGCTTGTCCTCATCCTCACCCAGCAGGGCCTGTTCTGCCGAACTCAAGGCTTTGGACACTGTGAATCAGCAGAAGCACAGAACTCAGATCACATCATTCACTTCAGAGGAGCACAGAGAGATGGACGTAGACACGGGTGAGGAACTTACGATTGACTTTGTTGATGTTTCCCTGGATTTCAGCCTGTGTAAGCAGCTCATCGTAAGCATCCCTTTCAGCCTCAGCATTCTCGCCAATCTATACCAAAGATTCAAATCTTTATCTTCATACTATGACAATGGATAGATTATCAATAATGTTGTTATTGTAAACTAAAACTAAAAGTATAGTGTCCGTTAACCGAAATAAAATTAGATGAAAAAAAAAAACGTACATTAACAAAACTTAGAAATGTTGCCTTGGCAACTGAAATAAAATAAGCTAAGTTTGAAGTACTAAAATAATTCCTTTAAAAATGACTAAAACTAAAATAAAAATAAATTAAAGCTAATTAGAAATATTAAAAAATAATAATAAATAAGCACATAAAATTACTAAATCTTTATTTAAAATAAAAACTGAAAAAAATAAAACCTAATGTATACTATAATGGTACTTATAAATGGTTAGTTCGAATCCTTGATTCTGATTGGTCAATAGCTGTGCTTTATTCATGATAAAACACGGCTATGACCGATTCACCCAACAGTTCTATTGATCGCTGCACAACACTGCAGTTCTATGTTGTTTTTATTTGAGCTTTCACGCATATTACACATTGGAACGTTGTTGCTGTTCACAATCAGGGACTATTTTTTCTAGCGGAAGGAAGGCTTTTTGGGATTTTACTTCATGAAAGTTGAACTAATACATTTTTTTTAACTTTAATATTTTATTGTGTGGTAACCGTTCTATAAAAGCAATAAGGTACTCGAGGCAAGTGCTGAATCGTGAATAAGTAGGGGTTGCAAAGCCCTTCAGCTGTTACTTATTCACGATACAGCACTTGCCTCGCGTACCTTATTGCTTACATAAATAATAATACAATTACACTAATTGTCACAGTGTCACAGTTTTTCTTTTGTTTTGTCAATCTGTGAATTATTTCAGTGATACATTTTGCGTATTTTGTCCTTTAATATATTCTTATTTTGTCCTTTTGTACATATGAAGAGTTCAGATGCAAAAGCCTCTAAATGACATTAATTGTTATTTAAGTGAAATTACTGAACTTAAATATACAAGTTTGATAAAAAATCATCATTAAAGAAGAAAATTTCTAATGTCATTTAGAGGCTTTTGCATCTGAACTCTTCATATATTCTTATTTTGATTTTCTCCATTCACAAAAGAAATTCAGGTGCGTGTAAAAATTCCATTTGCATAAAAAGCCCTCTCAAAATCATTTATTTTTATTTTTAATGGGTCATGGACACTTATCCATTCTAATTTAACAATCTTGTCGGTTAATGGTTAAATGATCAGTTAACATCCCTTCTGATGCCTTAAAATGCTGTCTAGCTAGGTTTATTGACAAAGATATACAACCTTAGTTCCCAACTATAACTAATCTTTTAATAGGAACTGTAGAGTGCAGTTCGTACTCTCTTTCGGGAGTTGGCCACTTTCTCAGTCTTGGCCTGGAACAAGGTGTCCTGGTATTGCTGGGCAGCGCTTTCATCCATCTGCAGTAACATGGCGTTTGGGTTTCTCATGGCAGCTAGAGTGCCCTCAGGGACTCCGTGGTCAATGGCGTCATTGATGGCGATCACAGCAGCGTGCACTGAATCATTGCAAACAGAAAAAATTACTGTGCTGTTAAACTCTTGGCTATGCAAGTTAAGTCTAGTTGTTTATGTTTACAAGGGAAGGAGTTGCGCCAAAGAGCCAAGAGGAATTCGACTTTAAAGGCAGAAACAATACTCACAGGCTGCTTCATCCACGGACAGTTCGTTAGCTAAAATCCCGCCAATTTTGCTGAATGATGGCATTTGAATGTTGTATTTTTCCAATTCAATCTTCATGTTGTTAATCTCCTCCTCTGAAAAGCCAAAAAACAAACTCAGCACACAAGTCACAAAAAATGGGATTATTTGTTTCATTGGAAAGTATATTGTTTGTTTTCATTGTTTTATACAATAAATATCAGGATAGACTAATTGCAATGTCATGCTGTAATAAGCTTGGTAACCTTTTGGAAGGTAATCTTGGCTGTTTTTTTTTTTCCCTCGCTTTAATGTGATTGGCTGGACATTGTTCTCAATAGGTCTGGTAAAAAATGTTTTCCACTCATGGACTTGGCAGGAAGTTCGAGCAAGCCAAAATGGCAGGAAACACTCATACAATTGATAAAGACTTTCACATTGACCGGAGCTCAACATGAACAGGGGCTTTTCAAGGTGTTATTGCATAAACTCAAGCTTTTGTTTGATACCACAGCTAGCTGACTCACCTGTGAAGGCGACCTTGCCATACAGGTCTGTAATCTGGGGCGCAAGGCCAAGTTTAAACAGGTAGAGGCTATAGAGAAAACAGAAAGAGATCATGAGCAACAAATTTCCCAGAGGAGAGCGATCCTATTCCACAGGTGTGTGCGGGAAAAGGCACTACTGAAAAGAGAGTCAGATGTTATCTGCATGACTTTCAAGTTGAACCCACATCCCTTCATCAACATTTGCTACAAAGACCCACAACTGGATTCAGTACCCCTCACCCCACGCCAGACCTCCGCCAAATTCTCGCCAACTAAATGCTGTTATTTCCTGTTTCTGAAGGCCAGATTTATGGCCTTTGGGCCCAGTGTCAATTCTGCATTGAGCAAGAATGTGAGAGTTACACATGGCAGGATTCTCTAGCCTCATGTTAAGTGCTTCAGCAGAAACCAGAACAGGTTTCCTCATTAATTCGGACTCATTAAATACAAGATGAGGAAGTGTAGATGCAGAACAAATCTACACAGCGTCATTCCCTTGCACTTCTAGGCATGATTAACATAATTTAACAATAAAAAAAGTTAAGGCCTAAATACGCATATCATCTTTAAATTGGAGATTCTAATTTGAAACTGCAAGTATTTAACCAAGTAATTTATAGGTACAGTATTTATCTTTAGGCATTTATCCTCAAAACGATGCTCAATACAACTAATGTCACTAAAAATGAGTTTGCTCTAAAGTGAAGTAACTAATTTAAATGAAACCCTGAATGTACTAGATCACTAAAAGGAACTATCACATACAAGTAAATAGCTCATTTGAACAGGTAGTGTGAGAATGAACAGACCCTAAACGACTAGTATTTTGCAGAGATGTATAAAGTACTAGAAACCCGGTCTTGAGTAAAAGTACAAGTGCTCTATCAAAAAAGTGACTTGAGTAGAAGTTGAAGTGCTCTTTAAGCACCACACTTAAGTAAAAGTACTAAAGTATTCAACATTTTTTGTACTTAAGTATTGCAAGTAGTTTTTTTAAAAATGCACTACTTAAGTAGTGAAACTAAAAGTACAAGTATTGTGTCATGTAATTATTAAAGAAAGCAGTCAAAAGTTTGAACTAGCAATCAAATAAGGCTCTTTGGCGGGATGCAAATTTGCTTAGGCAGCCACCAAAAAATGTCATTGCAGAACAACCCCTGCATTAGTTGTCAATGTGTGTGTCAATCAATAACATTACCCTATAAAACTGGCAAGTGATTTAGGCAGCATGAAAGCCATAAAAGCAGGAATGATTCGTAAATTTTTTATAACTGTAGTGAGTAACTAGCAGAACATTAAAATATATATATATCGAAGTAAAGTATGTAAATAGAAGTATGAGGAAAAAACAATACTAGAGTACAGATACAGCATTTTAGTACTTAAGTACAGTACTTAAGTAGTTCTACTTCATTACTATACATCTCTGGTATTTTGTATGTATTATGAACACAGCTGAACTACACCAACACAAAAATATTTTTAATAGTCTTTTCCCCCCAACAAGATATTTGTGAATGAGCAGAGAGACACACAAGGTACCTGAGAGCATGTATGCAATAGATGCAGCGGGGCATGTTCTTCCTGTCGTAGATGTCTGTTGTCTCAGGATAGAAAATCTGAGAGGGAGAGACAAGTATATGTACTTTGATGAGATTGAATACAGCATTGTTTCCAAACATGGGAAAGGAGATCAGAGGCTAGCTCTGTCATGTTAGTGACTCAATAAAGCTGTAGAAATGCTGCTAATGACAGGACCATGCAGACTTGTGTTCACCACCCACACTCCTCACCTTAGGAAGGCCCTTATCGGTCATTGCATTCAGCCATTGGATGATATTGTCTGTGTGTCTGAAATGGAGCCCAGTGGCCTACAAATGGGACAAAGAAGCAACAAGTGAATGCATACCTTCTGCTTTTTCAATAACAGTGCTTTTTTAACTTAAGTCTTACCTTGTAACGTGTTTGTTCGCGGTCATAGATCCTTTTGATAGAGACCACACTGGGAGCGAAGAAGTTTCCCAGCTTGGCCAGATACACGCCATTCCTCAGGCCTTCTTCCAGCTCAGTGGTGGGCGGAAGATCCTCATTTAAACACGCTTCAATCCATCTGAAACACAAAGACACATGGCATTGTATTCAACAAGGTAATGGACACTTTTGAACATGATGCAAGTTACTAAGTTACAACTACCTAAGAAATGCAAAAGTATGCTGTTATAAAAGAGACATCGTGTTAGGCTTGCTCATAGTTCATTGTACAGCTTGGCAGCGTTTTAAAAAACATTTGAATACCTTTATATAGTTTAAACCTCTGGGGGATGTACTCAAATACAAAGTCAAATATAAAAGAACTGGTACAAAAGGTGGCACTCATGTTATGAAAATAAGCACATTGCCACACCCTGTTTTCTTTTTCATTTGTTATGAGGCTTTATTACATGAGAATTTTTTCCAAAGACCAACAAAATACCACACACCAACTGGTTATATATCATGTGCATCACATTGGCAACATTCTCCTGTACATTTCAACCTGCTGAAATGAACACAAAAACATTCCAAGGCGGCCAAGAAATGTTTTCAAACCACACAACATACTTCAAATATTGAACATCTGGAACAGATGTTAAAAACAAAAACCAGGAACTGAAATGGAGAACAAAATATCTTTCTCAGACAGATGACGTAACAATAGATGATGATGATGCAAAGTTCCCATGGGATTTACATGTATTTTACATAATGCTAGTTGTCTGCTTTGCAAAGGCTAATTCTGTTTGTTCTAGAAAAGCAGCACTCGCTGTGTCCGTTTCTTAAAGGCATAGTTACCCAAAGATGAACTCAATTACTCAAATGTCAAGATGGTCCAAAACTGAATCACTTCAAGTTCTCCCTCAGCCACACAAATCTTTAGTTACAGACAGTCATAATGTCTTCAGAGGTAATAAAGTTATAAATCTGCAAGTCATTTTAAATATACGAAAGGAAAGGTATTTGCGTAAATTAGGGGAAAAGAGAGATAGTAGAAAACTTCGGTTTTTGTTTTCATCTATCTCCATGTTGAACTGTTTTATGTGCTTACTGTATGTATCCACATGATTGTATGGAAACACGTTCATGAACAATATAAGTTATTACTTTTTATAGGATCCGTTTGAGCCCTAGAGAAAATTGGAGATCTCCCGATGTTGACTCTCGTCTTATTCCGACGCCTGGCACTAGAAAGAATTTTTATTTTCTTTGTCTTACATGGAGTTTGCGTTTGGTTTTGGAATGAACTACAAGCGGGTCTCTTTAAATCCATCTTCTACTTTTGTCAAAAGTTGACTAAAGTTTTGTTGCTCGAGTTGTCTTCGCTGATACAGAGAATGGCGGCGAATACACAAACCTGCCAGACATAGCCAAGCGAGCATGAACGCGCATGACGACACACCCAGTCTCAAATTCCGTCCCGAATCACTCTTATTTATTTTACTGTAAAGGATTATAGAGGCAATCGCAGAAATCAGAGAAGGGCTCATTCAGCCAATCAGGCAATTGTTTAAGCATGTATGGGTTATAAAAACTGGTATTTTTAACATGAAATATTGCGCAATGCACCTTTAACTTCACCGGTAAGAGCGTTTCGTAGAAGCTGCTTCATGTTTTGACATAACATTACTAACTTAAACGTCACTTGGGTGAACGCAGCATTTATTAATCAAAAAGTTAAGAAAAAGGAGATTTTTCAATGACTGATGTACAATCTTGACGTAAATAAATTCATTTTTATCCCAGCCCGGCCCATTGAAAGCCCTGGCTCGCGCTGGCCCGACAGTGGAAAAACGGCTACTTGGGGAAACAAGTTTCAACCAGTAATTAGAAATGCCCAAACTGCTGGTCTGACTCAGCAGTATAATTGCTCATCAATGTCACAATAATTGAGAGGGTCAATCAAATCAAAGCCGATTTGATTTGAAATATATATTTGCTTTTATAGTATGTCAAAAGCTGCCAGGTTAACCAAGAAATTGGTCAAATTGGCCAATGGTGATTCTATTGCCATGTGTATTTCGGTGCGATCTTTTCCATGAAAGTGAAAACGGGTATCATTATTGCACTGCATGAACTGCAGCAACAGTAAGGCTCTCTCTAACTAATCTGTGAACGTCCACACAGGACACACATTTATAGCAGCAGCAAAACAACCCTCCTTTCATTCCCTCTCTCATCTGAAAAACTGAAATGGTTCTTCATGAGGGAGATTCCTGCATTTGTGCACACACACACACACACACACACACACAGGAGACACACCTAAGTCGATGGTTTTAATGGGGCCAGAGAATGAAACCACAAAAATAAAACTGAATTCTATCATTAACAGAAATGAAACTATTCATGAACTATACCATGCAATATGGAGACATTTGAAATGTAATCCAATAGAAAATGAGACTGCAGCTAAAAAAGTGTAACAATATTAACAACAACAGACTTCCTTTCAGTGTGACACAGGAAGACTGAGGCTGCACACAGTTCACAGGTCATTCCAATAGGAAGAGAAGAGATAAGAGTGAGCTCCCAAGGAAGACACACAAAGGCTTCCCCCCTCCGGTTTTGTAACTCCCAAAAAAAATACTGTGAGAACATCGAATCAACTTGTCCTCACATTGTCCAGTCCCCCGAGAATACAGCTCCCAATTAAACAACTGAACCAGCTAATAGAGGTCTTACTAGTCATATTTGTATCTTCCATGCAGGCATGTTGAGGCTAGTTGGAGCTCAACTCTACAGGACACTCCTGGACTAGATGATACATTGAATATATGTGACATTACTGTGAAGATTTTCCTGACTATATATGATTAGGAAATATTGTGATGTTAAAAGTTAAGTCATAAAGAGTGTAAGCCAAAATTCCAACTTTTTTAAACTTACGACTAGCTGATATGCATCTGCTTCAAACTAATTTTTAAATGTTCCTTTTGTGTTCACTTAGTAAACAGCAGTAAGTGGTCAATAGGTCTAAATAATAATTTTTAACTCTTGAAACAACAAAACAACTTGTACTTTGTAGCATTAACTGTTCTATATTTTTTCACTTGAGAGGGGGAATATCACCTTTTTTATTTTTTCAAGAGCAAATGCAAAAATATCTATACATATCAAATATCATCAAAATTTGGGAAAATATTGAGATATACATTTATATTACCCAGCGCTAGAAGTACTATGAAACATTACTGTGACTAAGAACGGAAAATCGTCCTCTTCAGTGCAAAAGAACAAAACTGTGACACTAAAACCATGATACAAACCAAACCATGAGAAATTTGAACCGTTACACCCCTACTTTGCAAAGACACTGTATTAAAGGATGGGGTAGTTAAAAACAACTGAATATTGGATAAGACAACACATCTGTAACCAATCAGTAAGCCCTGCTACACATGTCATATGAGAAGAAGGCATTATATAGGAGTCTTAAAGGCACAGAGTTGGATGTAACTTTTTTCTTTCTTTTTAATGGCTAAGAAAGAGAAAGGAATGGTTAGAAACATAGGAAAAAGTGGTAGACAAGGATAAATCAGGATAAATACACATTAATAACTGTGAATCACTTATCAGTAAATGTGTTATCAGTAAACATCATTTTGAATGTGACTCAGCGAATCTTAATGCATTAACTGCACTTTTTTTCCCCTTTGGTTCTTGAGCCGCCTCACAGCTGCAGACCGCAAACAGTCACTTCCTCACACATAAAAAAAACTTCAAAGGCAAAGTCCTAGACAGTTACTCCACCATTCAAAGCACAGCACTGAACGAAGGGGGAGGAGCCTTTAGAAGGAGTCCATAACACCACTTCTCCAGCATTTGAGTTTACAGGCAGTTACGATTCTGCTCATAAGTTTCCCCTGCAAAATTTGTAAATATACATATATATATAATAAATTATTTAACATAAAATACTCAGCTATAAAGAAACTTACACAAATTATCCTTTAAAGGGATAGAAGAGAAGTTCCCTTAGATATTAAAGGCATATTAAACCAAAATTTAAATTCTCTCATCATTTACTCACTCCAGTCCAAACCCATAAGACTTTTGTTCATCTTTGAAACAAATGAAGACTTCCATTGATTCCTGAAAGGTTTTTATCCTTTATAGTTCCTGGGTGTTTCTACCTTATTTGTGCTTTGAGGTCTTGATGGCATTTCTTTGAAGTTTAGAGAGGCTATTCCTGTAATTTTTGTTTCTTTTTTTTAAATGAATTTAATAAAGAAATCCATCTCGTATTATGTCCAAACAGTCGTTACAAAACGAAAAATGAACGGTTGTTGTATTTTTAAAACGCAAAGTTGAACAACATTTTAGTTTGACGACACCAATGCTGCGCTATATACATCTCAACGAAATTTCAGATATTTGTTTGACTTTTTGCACCCTTTAAAACATTTAAAATATTCACAAATTAATATGGGAAAAATGTAGATTTTACTGGTTTTCTAAGGCCAAATTAGAACCTGGATATTTATGATATTTTTCCCGCAGTGCTGTATTAGTTTACAATTCGAATTTGTTCTTTTTAAAGTGGACATTTAAAGCTTTAGTCTATAAAGGTTATTGTTTCAGTTCTCGCGCTCTAGTTCGCGCTCGCGCACGAAGATCATAAAGCACGCCTGATTGTTTTATTTTATTTTACAAAAGCACAACGTTTTCTTGTTTTGTGACATTACGCAAATAAAAGTAGTTGCGAATAATGCATTATTATTTCCTGTATAAACAGAAATGATAGAGTATTTTAAGTTGATTCCACTGTTGATGGGAAAATGCAAGTGTTCACGGCGCGCCCACGTCTGTCTGCCATCCAATACTCTTGGATATTGGTCAAAATTGAGTGTTTATTCGTGATAATCTTAGCCCTATTAATATTATTATTGTCCAACCTCAACTATGAATGAGATGTGACAAATTGCTTTGTTCCTTTTTTGGATAAAAGCATCTTCTACATATGTAGCCTAATAAATGTTATAATAGGCTAATGATGATCATTATTATTATTTTTTGCGGACACGGACCTAAAACACACTCCGTCTTCTAAGTCAGGTGACTGTGAATGCGCTAAATACCATTGCAGTTTTGCAAAAAAATCCTTTTTCGAATTGCCTGAAAAACCTCCTCATACGAGCGTAAAAACTTTTTTGCGATAAACGGGAGTTTTTGCGAAATTGACGTGTTTCCATTGAGCGTATTTTCATTTCGCAATTTTAATTTGCGCAAATTGAAGGGTAACGAAAACGCAGCTATTGGTTCTTGTGAGTGTGTGATGCACAAAAAAAAAAGAGTGTACAATACATGAGTGCCATCCGTGTAGAATCTGTTCATTACATATAGTGTTTGAATTACTTCAAAAGACTTTGATTAAACTACATCCCAGTCTGTAATAATAATAATGTCATTTTCATCACTTTTTTGGGATTTTTTAAGTTTTGTTTCCCTGGACATTCAATGAAGGGCTATATCTTTCCCACTACATTTCCTGTCAGGTCTCTCTCGATACTATCCAATCGAAATAAACAGCGAAAATAAATCTTTAAATTAAATCAACTCGTGTTGCGTTTCAAAATTTAACCATAGTTTTATGGATCTGGAACGACACGAGGGTGAGTAAAGGGTGGGTGTCATCCGTTTCCTCTTTGAGCAAATAAATGTAGGCTTACTTTGACTTTGACAGCAGTTAGATTAAGCAATTTGTCTTCTAAAATGTCATGTTAACACTTTAGTTCATCTGAAAACAAACCAGTATTATTTTTACTAAGAAGACTAGACCAAGAAAACGGTACTAGCTCAACTTTAAGAATGTTCCCACATAAATGGACAACTATTGGCCTTAGCATTGTTTGCTTGTTCCAAAAGGCCACAACACATTTTCTCACTACAAACAGAGTGTGCCATGAAACTACGAGCTGTACACCTTTGTCTGGACCAGTTCAGATGGGCAGAGAACAGGCAAATCAGTGGTGGAGCTTATCTGACCGTATTGAAATATCTGACTAATATCTGAGAAAGTCAGAGACACACCTTTTACCCAGCAGTATTTCATTGTGCCAGCAAAAAACTAAAACTACATTTCGTCTCATATAAGCATTAAAATCGTAATCAAAAAAAAGAAGATATGATTATGGCAGAAAGATAATGACAGGAAAAGCCCTGGCACGAGAAGGAGAGCATTTCACCGCGTGCAGTAGCCAAATGCTCCATTACATGCTCAGCTGCAGAGGAGGAATTCAGTGCAGGACGACCTCCATGATCAGGTGCCACAGACACGCACAAGCTGTCTCTCATTTCGAAGGCTGCGGCCTTGCATTTCTCAGCCGCATACATCATAAAGGTTGCCTTATTTCAGAACATTAAGCATCATAAAATTGTAATTTCTCAATGACTTTGGAATGTAGGGGTCAGTTTACTGAAATGAATCAGCCTCAATTATGTATGCAGCCGACAAATGCGACCTACGGAGGATGCAGCCTACGATATTAGACACAGCAACAGACTGAGCTGAATGAATCACCTCTCCACAGGAAGCCGCTGTCTGAAACTCACTCACCCTGAAACATCCCTATGAACTGCTGCTTGTTTGCCAAATCTTCAACTCAGGATTACCCACTACACATTTTCCATTTCAAAATTCAAGACCTCCTTCCAAACGATTCTTCAGACCATTTCCACCAAATTGTTCACACAGCATTATTTTCGCCAAATAGTACAGAAATCTGTAAATATTTGTATTTTCTCTGTTTTTCATTGTTTTCTAAAAAACCTTTATAACCTGAATATAGTCACCTCTAACACATGACTGATAACGTAAATGCTGTTTGGTGATCATGCAACATCAAACCACAAAGTACAGTCTGATTTAGATGATTGTATGCTCCTTTATCTGTTGCTGGTTTGAGTGGCAGATACACACTCGTTTAATAAAGTTCAAAAGAGACTCGCTTATGGTAAAGAATTCATTCAGTCAGTCGTGTTCGACAATCAAGCAATCACTAAACTTTTACCATGAAAACACTCTGCTTGTAGGGCTGGATACTGACACATTTTATTTTGATTTAGATTCTCAAGCTTGTGATTCAATTGAGATACGATTTTGTTTAAAGTCCATTTGATATTGATTAATTGTGGTATATATCAGGTACAGTAGATGCACATTTAGGGAAAAAAAGTCTCAACTAATTTTGTACATTGGAAAACCACAACAATCTGTTGTGACTCATTAGTTTCACTGGCCACAATTTTGACATTGATACCATGGGGAAAAGACTGCCAATTTTTAATATTATATCATAATTTGGCAGCAGTTGCTGTCACTTTAAGACCTGAGACACAGATCCATGATACTGTTATGAGTTTAACAGCGAACTGTTTACATAACTCAAAAAATACAATACATAAGCAATACATCGTATACATTTAGCAAAATGCTCCTCTCTAGAGTTCATTTCCTAGCTGCCAAACAAGTTTATGGTCATTGAATGGCTTTGAGGTTGATTTAACACTTTGTGACATATCATTTACAACATTCCAGGAGATCTGCCTACCTGAAGAGTTTAGATCCAACACACCTACTTATCTAGTGCTCCTGTAGTTCTTAATTAGCTGCTTCAGTTGTGTTTGATCAGGGTTGAAACTGAACTTTGTTTTGAATTAATGTTAGACCTCCAGGAACAGGACAAGCCGTTTTACTGACGTCTTTCTGCGGTTGAAATGCAAATTGAGCAATTACATTGGACATGATATGGATTTCAGCAAGTACTAGTACTTTATCTTTTAACATTTCTTCTGATGTTTATTCCTTATGAAATGTTTATTTCGTGCTGTAACAAATAGTAAAGTGGTAGATATAAGAGATGCACCGATTACAATTTTATAGGCGGATACCGATTTCATTTTTTCTAACCACTTTATTAGCATAAACAAATTTATATTCTCTCTTTTCTTTAGTAGAACATTTTAAATTTTGCATAGAACAATTTTGAACCGTAATCACTATAAAACAGGACTATATAAATTACTCCTGGTGTGGGAAATTCACACACATCTAAACTGCAGTGTTATGGAAGAACCATTTCCTTCTTTTCACATCCAATATCCAACTAAAAAAAATTGTTCATTTCAGAAAGAAAATTCTTTTCAGACATATATGCATTTTCAGCACTTTTGTGTGAAATCATATTTATTTTGTCCATCAAAAGTGTGCTTTTACTTTAATTGAGGATGAGTAGCACAACAAAAATAGACTCTGCTCCAAAAACAGTTTTGATGTTTTCCTGCTCGACGCTCGCCCGCTGCTTCTCGTGTGAATGCATGCATTATTTCAGTTAATTTTTGTTTTAAATAATCGTTTAACAGCAGAATTCCTGGTGAAAAACTACATTACCCATGATGCTGGGGAGAAAATTACACCAATCAGAGGATTGAGAGTGAGGAGTCACGTGCCGATTTGGGCAGTATCTGAGCCGGTCGGCCATGATGGTAGGAGATGCTATCGGTTGCCAGGGGCAACGCCTTCAGAACTTCACAGAGCAGTGACTAAACATTCCAGAGATAGCAACAGAGAGACAGCGCAGCACAGTATTTGTTTACATTTTAGATGCAAGATATGGAGAAGAAAGATAAATTAAAGGGGTTCTGAGAGACTAAATAACAATACTAGCCAGCTTTATTTAGAGAAACTGCTTGTCAATAAACCAACAGCAGCAACAGCGAGCAAACCATGATTTCAAAAGCAACAAATTTCAACACAGAACGCCTTTTATTTAACACAAATTAAGGAAATTAATGCACTGTTATTCAATTATTGGTTATAGTTATATCTGTACTGAGAAATGTTTTAAAGACACTTTTTTAACGACGTACGTTTCTCATTGACGGGAATGTCCGACCTGTCCGCTTAATGTTGCACGGCAGATGCAAATACACGTATGTATCCGATTCATATCAGATGTATTTCCAGATATGAATGAGGCCTGAAACATCAAGTGTGACTGAACTCTTGCAGTATAACGTTACAAGTTTGGGGACTTCTAAGTCTTGCTCCCAGCCACAGCAAAATTGTTCATATGATTGTAATGACTTAAAGCTTCTAAACTCTTGCATTGTTTGGCAGTAGGCACTGATACCATAAACCAGGTAATTGACTATGTCAGGGTATGTGAAATGTGGTAGTGCTTTGGGTCTTTTGTCCATTCTGTAGCAGGTCGTATGGGTCCATGTTGTTGATGTCAAGTAGTTTCTCTAAATAACGCTGCTTGGTGTTGTTATTCAGTCTCTCCCGATAGAGCCCCTTTCCTTTTGCTTCCCCCCTTCTTCATTTGTTCCCAAGAAACTGTGCCTTATCGCAAAAATGCAAACAAACATCAAGCTGCTCTCTCTCTGTCGCCATTTCTTTCGGTCTCACAGCCGAAGTATCAAGTACCAAGATGGCAACACCTTCCCACAATGCAACGTGCGTGACATCACATTCTCAATAGAAGAAAAAAAAATGCTCCAAAGCAGCTCCACGCACTCACATGAACCAATGTGAATGACTTAATGAGTCGGCCTCTCAAAATATTCAAATATTTATATTTCGCAATAACATGTGTGTGTGTGTGTGTGTGTATAATAAATAAATAAAATATATATATATAAAAAAACAAAAAAAAAAACAACATTTGTAAGTGTGCAAACATTTGTAAAAGAGTAGTTTTATTTTTCTCCATTATGATAATGCAGTTCGCAGTGCTTCATGGGATTGTAGATCTTTCTCTCCCCGAAGTGATCTTACCTTTATAGGATTTTCAAAAAAATGTTTCTCTTCAAATCAAAGATTGTAGTGGTGTGATACACCTCATAGCTGATTGGCTTGGTTCACGACTTAACTCTTTAATCAAGACTTTATTTTAAATCCCTAACGGAGAAATTAATGGAAAAAATTCTTCCGGAACCAACGCAGCAGAAAAGGGAGGCAAGCATTGTTGCACTCTATTGCATACATCTGGGAACCGATACACTGGTCCCGAGAGGTATTTGGATCAAATATATACAAATAAATAACGCAACACATTTTCCAAAAAACAAAGGGATAAAAAAAAATAAAAAATACGCCACTGTGAAAAAATACTCTAAGCAGTATTCATGGCAGTATTCAAAATATCAATGCAAGTATCACTTATTTTAGTTATCTAATGCAATGACATTTAATTGTTAAGTGCTTAAGTGTCCTAATATCCCACTTTTAGGGCCTATAAGCACTATAAGCATTTGGAGTAGAGGAAATGGACCTTACAGCCAACATCTCCAATTTCCTAAACATTACAGACAAGCTTAGGCATCAAAATGGGTCTGTGGTTTTAAAACGAACAACATCCCCTTCCTCACTTTAGTGTGTGACAATGGACTTAGTGTGTGCTTCTTTCATTGGTATCACAGCTGTGACCCAGGGGGTCAAGAGACCCTGTACAGTATTTCTGTTTCAAGAGAAAAAAAAAAAAGTCATTCATGGAGGACAAATAATCTCACCCCCACATATTCTCACAGAAAATGTTGGATAAAGTATCTCTTAGAAGTCTAAAATATCTATCAAATAAATAAACTAAAGTTACTTCAGATTGTCAGGTCAAACAGTCATCATAAAAACACTGACTAAGGCTCATTTCTTGAAGCCAGAGCCAAGTGGACACTGCCATTTTTTCTGGGAAAAGAACCTGTGAAGGGCTTGAGGGAAGAAAGCAGAGGGTAATGAAGGGTGGAGCAGACAAACACAGGGGTGTGGGCTCTTTCCTGTCCAAACAAGGGAGAGGCTGTCTAATGTGTGAGTGAATGAGAGCCGTAATAAAGCAAATCACATAATGAACAATGACCTCATGCTTCTGTATAATTATAATTATAACGTAGCAGAAGTTCTACAGTATTTGGTATTCCACAGTAGTGAAGAGTCATTGGTTCCCCTCCCTGACACCAAAAGCATTCATTTTCTCTCCATCCATTGCTGGCATTTACCACCTAACCACCAATGCCTGGTGATTTACAGGTAATTACCAGCAGCTTAAACACAGAAGATTGACCCAACATTTCTACAGAAAAGCATTGGGATTCATTTTGGATCTGGACTCCTGAATTGAAATTAAATCATGTCTAAATATTCCTACCCCTATATTGCAAATAATGATTTTTACATGATTTTTAGTAACAAATACGTACACCCTGAGTTACAGCTATCTAAATGATTGAGCAAATAAAGAAGTCTGTCATTTTTACTGGATCTAGTTTATATTGATTTACAATATGAGGTCCAAAAATAAAACATATCCATGCATGGATGAAAAGTTCACAATAAGACCTAGACCCATTTAAAAAAAAAATAGATTACATTTTCATTTCATGTCAACTTTGTTACATTGTGTTTAAATATTTTTAAAAAGATGTAAACAATGGGCAGCATATATTGCACAGTTCCCCACATCCTCTGTATTGTTTCAATTATTAAAAGTAAATTCCCTAAAGTCAGCCATGGTTTCTCTACCTCACTCTGACAGCATATTTAAAACTGCCTGTAGCTCATGACCACCAATAAGACAAATCTGACAAAAGTTTAAATGTCATCGGAATCAGCCGATAAAGGCTTAAAACTATTGGTCTGATATGAAGAGATTTGATCAAATGGCCTTGCTGCCGATAAGACAACTTGTTGATTATGCGTCAGCATAACTCACATGTGTGCCGATGCAAGTGATAAGATCAGCTGTGGTATCATTCATGAAGTAAACATGTATAATGATTACATTCACTCTTTCGGATTGCCCCCTTGAACTTGAGCGTGCGAGTACAGAATGATGTGTCTGGTTTGCAATAGAGTGCTGCAGGGATAATGCCAAAACCCAGAAGACTATGGCCCAGTCCCAAATGGCACCCTAAACACTCACGGTCTTCCTACAAGTTCACACTTTCACGATGTAACCCTGCTTTGACTGCCAGAAAGAAGCCTCCAGTGAGGTCTCAGCAAAAGTGTGCATCAAGGGTGCATATCGGAAACCTAAAATGTCAAAATGGTACACCCTACGGACTACTGGACATCACAATCATGCGTACACGGCGACCATTTTAAGTCCACAAGACTGTAAGTGCATATGAAGTGTGCTATGTGAAACAGGGCCTAATTCGGCATTAGTTCATTGGTTCTTACCACAGACCTTATTTTACAGTAAATTGAAAAACCATATTATAAAAACCCATAGGACAATCTTGAGGGAACCAGTGGCGAATTGGTTTTCCGGGATTTGATGTCATCCCTGCACAACTCTATGATACCATATTTTTATAGGCCAACCCGGAAGTTAGTATAACCCTGATTCTCTCTACAAAACCCGATAGGATATTTCCACTGGCTTTTGGATTATTCACCATAACTAAGCATCCAACAACTCTTTCAGTCTTTGTTTAAAAGCGTTTTCTCTGAAAGTTCAAGTTATAATAGTTTGCAAGAAGTGATTATAAACACAACAAGGCTATGAAAGTTCCCTATTGAGTAGATGAGTTTACCTGTTCGGTTGATGACATTTAATGTCCTACAGTCCCATTTAGACACTTGCTAGCAATTACCCTTTACGAGACAAGTAAAGGCCTTCATTTTTTTAATAAACAATGAGACGGTGTTATTGATTGATTATTGAAAATTTATTGGGTTTGTACTCACCAAAAAAAATGTCAGGGGACCTTTAATCGTGGTATTCAACAACATCCACAACTGGAGGATGGAGGATGCTATGATCGGGGTGGTGTGTTTTGGGTTTCGTGATAACAGAGGGAATGCAGACGTATAAATTATGAGATTAAAAGAGCAAAAAGGAGGGCTAAGAGATTAAAAAACCTTCCACTACAACTTGCAGTGCTACATATCATCAAGGCTGAGAAAAGAACACAGTGACATGTGTTCAGCCATTAAACATACACTTACATCAATAGTAGTTCCTATTGTGCTGGGTTAGACTCTACTCTTAAGAACTTATATAGTCCGCCCAAAAGGCGTTACTATAAATAAAATCGTTCCAAGTTTCTGCGGTGCAAACATGCCAAAAAGCGTCCTACTGCCAAAAGTTAAAGGGATAATGAAAATGTTCCTTCAAAGCCCCTACTTTTTCCCATACTAAGGAACTGGAAATGCTAAATTGCTAACTTGTTTCCTTGGTTTTGGCCTACAAAAATACATCATCCCTGCACCACTCTATACCCGTCAACAGTCACTAGCGCGTGCAACAGCCACCTCCAGGACCTAGTGCCCGCCAAGTAAGAATGTTAGCTATTTATTAAAGGGTTAGTTCAGTATTTTACACTTAAAACCCTGTTTTAAGATAATTTCTGATTAAATAGAACAGTTAAGAATGAAATTTGAACAAATACTGCTGTCCCGAGAATTTTCGGATTCTGTGGTTGATTGCACCCCCTCACCCACACAATGGTTGTCTATGTGCACTGGAACAATCATTCATAAAACGCATTAAACTTTAGTTTACAAAGTCGTGAAACTCATCGAGAGGTCTGGGGTGTTCACTGATATGCGCACACAAAAACAAGAACAAAAAATTCGCTGCAAAAGATGCTTTCCAACAGGTTTTATCATAGTTTTTGTCCAACTCCATTGACTTGACTTGGTACAAAAACTATGATAAAATCTATTGGAAAGCTAGGGCATAAATAGTAGGGATTTGGGTCCGGCATTTAATAGTAATAAAAGAGATCTAAATGTTTTCCAAGGAAAAAAAGGAAAGCAATGTAACAAACTACTTTTTACTGATGTGATACTAGTATGACATGTACATACTACTACTATTATGCAACATAACAGAGGAATCTGGCATAGGCTACACCTTCACAAAGTTATGAGAGGGGTGGGTGTAGTTTAGAAAGGACCAGTTATGAAGGGCTGAACCAAATATTCACACATCCCAGTGTGAATGCCAGTAATAGCAGCAGTGAACCATACAACTACTTTGAGACATAGGCTACACACCACAGGTTACATTCTCATAATCCTCTCTCACACTTCTCTTTTCTTGCAACCAAAACATCAATCTCTTCTCAACATTTACAGTACAAAAACCTACAATTAACAGCAGGCAAAATGGGAGGTTTGTATAACACTCCAAATAAGACGGCAAGCTGCCAGTTGACTTCATCAAGACAAAGCTGTTTTCCCATAGAGAAGATGCTTTGCACTTCAGCTGACTAATGATGTAAGGTCAATGACAAATAAGAGCGTCAACGATAAAGGAAGGTACAAATTTTGCCAAATTCTTAGAAATGTACTCCTTCACATTGTTTTGAAAAACGTTTCAAGAAAATTTTGACTGAACAGCTAGGTAATCAAAAATGGCTGACTGCTCCCTCAAGGCAATGCATGCAACTCTACATGCAAAACTATGACCTTGTGGCCTGACCTTCATACAGTAGGTCTCCTTTCCAAAAGACATCTTTCACTCTTAGAACCACATTGTCTTTAAGAATATTTTAATGCTGAAATGATTCATTGTGTTACAGTTTAAGGTTCTCTTCACACCCGCACTTAAAGTGAGCTATAATAACATGGAAGTCATTATCAACTATCTGATTACCTACATTCTTCCAAATATCTTCTTTTGTGTTCAACAGAACAAATGCCGCTTTTCCACTACACAGTACCAGCTCGACTCAGCTCGGCTTCACGCCAGATGGAGTATCCATGATATGCCCGGCTTTTTTAAACAGTTAGGCCAGAGATAGCTACTAAACGTACAACTATTATTATGACAACTCGGAAGAATACACCGTGAGGTCAATTGAGAAGCTGCAGACTTTCCTTTGTTTGGTTGCCGAAGAGAGGATCCACTAAGAGCTTGATTGGGCAACATGGAACGAAAGGCGTCACTATGACCGGGTACTATTTGTGGCGGTACTGTCTGCAATGGAAAACGGAGCGAAAAGAGTCTCGAGGCGAGTCGAGCTGGTACAGGTAATGGAAAAACGCCAAAAGAAACTCATACAGGTTCTTTATATTATAACATCGTTAGGGTTCTATAGCACTTTCAAAGCATGGTTCTTAATGGAAACTTTTTAAAAGGGTATAAGAAATGGCACAGTGGTTCCTAGATAGTCACAGATGGAAATAAGAATGGATAAAGCACAGAATTTGCATTACATGGCTCAGAGACAAACGCAATTAACTCAAGCAAATCGTCATAGAGAGCAGCCTTTCATGCCTTAACGTAATCTGTGGTATGGAAATAAACCAAAGATAAAAGCTTGTTTGGCAGTATTCTAAAAAAATGAACACAAATTCACAAGCTTTTACTTTCAGACACTGCATGTAAACCTGCAAAATTCTCATCATACCGCAGATCGCCGTACGTCACACTCGCTGCAAAGTAAACTCCAAGAATTCCAGATATCAAGCCTGAGGGCAAATACGGTCTGCTCAACAAGGTCTGAGAAAGAAACTTTCTCTCGTCCTCCAGGCAAAAGCCTTATGGATGAGGTCAAGAATAGCAACAATTTGGAGTTTTAGTTGATTTATTAAAGTGCAGGCACACTGCAAATTTTGGATGCCACAGCAGGACAAATGAGGACACCTGAAAAGGGTAGCAGTATAAATGACTTTGACTCTTTTGACCTTATCCGCCCACTTATGCATGTATACAGTGGAGTTTCTTTCACTCCCACTATGTCACGCACTCATTCCCTCAAACACCGGAACCAGTCTCTATGACAACCTCATGTTGCCACAGTTACAAAGTGAGATACTGAAATCAACAGGGACTGACTCACTTCCTGTTGCACCACTGATGTGTCTTTGTGTATGTAATATATGCACTGACAGGCCATAATCTCCACAAGACCCCAAAAATATAGATACAGCTGATTAGAGACTTAAATAAACTTCTACTTTGGCATGTAACTCACACACCTTTTGTAGTACCTCGAAAATGTGTGGTTTAATGGAGGTGAGCCATTTCTTTTCCAAGCCACCTAACTGGACCAAGAAATAATCTAGAAGGCTTAACCACACAACAACATGCTGCACATTAGCAACTGCACAGAAACACCCGAGGCGAGCACTACTTAAATTTATTTACCTATAAAAATGTACAAATCTGCCCGACCATTCAAAAGGTTAATGTAAGTAAGAAGTAGGTTGTTTTTTTAATTAAAAAAAATTTACTTTTATTCAGAAAGGACGCATTAAGTTAATCAAAATTGGCAGTAAAGACTTTCATAATATTACAAAAGATTTCCAATTCAAATAAATGCTGCCCTTTTGAACTTTCTATTCATCAAAAATCCTGGGGAAAAAAGCTATTATGGTTTACAAATAGATATAAACAGCTGCACATCTGTTGTTTATATCGATTCAACATTGATAATTATGGAAAATGTTTCTTGAGCCGCAAATCATCATATTGGAATGATTTCTGAAGGATCATGCGACACTGAAGACAGAAGTATTGATGCTGAAAATCCAACCCCAAATTTTTCCAACAACAGTAGCATTATGCACTCAGATCTCACTTTCCACACACTCCTTGAAAACCTGTTTTAATTTAAAGGACAATTCACCCAAAATGCTAATTCTGCCAAGATACTTTTGAGAACGTTTCAACTCATTTTTCAACTTATTCAAAAACAACTGAAACACGAATTAAATCTTTTTCAATTGTTCCACAGAAAAAACGATTTTGCAGGTTTGGAATGAATGGCATGAGGGTGATAAAACAACAGGAATGCTTTTTTTTTGGGCGGGGGGGGCGGGGGGGGGGGACCCATGGACAGTTATTTAGAAATTCACTGTAGCTAGGTCTTGCTGGGACATGCAGATAAAAACCCCAAATCATGTGACAAGTATTTACCCCAGAGACATTAAAGGTGCCATCTGGCACATAAAATTAAAGCATATTCCATAACAGATGGGGGCAGTATACCTCCAGAAAGTGAGTTGTGCCGTGACCGCGCGCACTCTCACGTCTTAAACAACACAAGCGAGCGCTGTTTTGCTCTCTCTTTCTCACACATATTCGTTACGTTACGGTATTCGTTTTGTTCATATTACACTTTTATTGTTAGTTTGAATTAATTTGACAGACAGCATCCGCTGATGTTGATCAAGCTAGCGCCATTCAGAGCTGCCAACTCTCACAAATTCACTGTGAGACACATGCAATTGACACTTAGCAAGCAGGTTAGTTAAGCTCTCAGATTCTGTCTATTTTATTACGCAACTCAAACAATAAATACCATTTTGGCACTTGTACATGTTACACAACAGATCCCAAGCGCACGTGAACCGATCATCTCTACTAGCTAATGGAAAAAGAACATGAACACTGTTGAAAACTACAGTACGCGACAACTTACCAAAATGTATTCCTCATGCATAATGTCAACCAATTATTTTTTTTAGTAGTGGGCTGTATTTCCACACGACTGACCGCGCGACTTATTCGTGTACTGCAGTTTGGCTGGTGGTTATGTTGCCCGTCCACATACCGCCTCCAATGGCCGAAACTGGTATTACGACACCTGCCGGGCTGGGGCTAGTAATTTAGCATGCTAATTTAGGTTTATATCTCGGCAGCACTATAACTTGTCAGTTTTTGAATGACATCATTGCACTTATTTCTTCTCAATCTTTTGATGCGTGTAGCTCATTTTTTGGATATTTTTACCTCAATTATTACATATGGCACCTTTAAAAAAACACCAACTGGAAGCTAAGCTGCCATTTTTACCGTAACTGTTAACCGTCATGAAGTGGCACAACTGCCGAGGGGCTGAAATGGAGATTTGGACTCTTACCGTTTAGCCTCCTCCAAGTGGCAAAGGTATTCATAAGCCATGTTCTGCTGACGCCGCTCATCCATCTCCTCAGCAGTGAGCCGCTCCACACCATCCAGGACAGCTAAAATGAGGGGGGAAACATACGAAACATGAAAATGAAACACACACTTACTGTATACTGTTCAAAAGTTTGGGGTCAGTAAGATTTATTTTTTCTTTTGAAAGAAGAAATGTTTCTTGAGCAGCAAATCAGCCTAATAGAAAGATTTCTGAAGGATCATGCGACACTGAAGACTGGAGTAATGATGCTGAAAATTCACATTATATATTTAAAATATATTGTTCTAAAAGAGAACAGTAGTAGATGCATTTCTCACATACTGTACATAAAATCTTAAATACAGTCACCCTCAATTGGTTAGAATAAAATATAAACTGCTCCATTCTAACCAAACTGTTTCAGCAGTTTATGCAAACATATAAATAAACATTTAAACATATCTTATGAGCCTGACCTCTGTGATTATTCCACATACTGAAATCATTTAATAGGGTTTAATGTGCTACAAGAAGATAAATCGAATTATTAAATGGCCACACATAAGAAATAAGGAGGAAACTTTGGAAATACACATATGTCTGTAAAAGACCTTATTTAGGACAGACACCATACTGAATTTTATGCGAATGAAAATGACACTGTAAGGGACTTACAGTCCATCATGTAATTTTCAAAACACACAACTTTCAAAAAGGTTTCATTTGGTTGTTGTCAACTGAAAGTGCTTCTTTGGAAAGATGAACAATGGGCATGTTGTTAAACACAACAGTACAATCCATTGAACACACTGTACTTCTATCCCTACTTTTTTATTCCTGCCAAAATTTAAATATGCCCTGAGATTTGAAAAGCTTCTAATTTCAGTCTCTAGAGTCGTACAGGAACATTCAAAATGTTCTGAACTGTTATGATCCACTTTGGACCAATTAGATGCATTTGTAAGTCAAACCTCTGTTGGAAAATAAACATTAAGGGAATAAATCAGGCTGCAAGGCTCTACCTCTGAAAACAGCTTTCAACTGAGGGGATTCACATCCCTAGCAGTCAGAGTGAGTAGATCCTAAATTGTGAATATTAAACTTTAAAGGGCACCTATTATGCCCTTTTTTACAAGATGTAATATTGGTCTCGGGTGTCCCCAGAATGTATGTGTGACGTTTCAGCTCAAAATACCCCACAGTTAGATTATTATAACCATTTGAAAATGTCATTTTTGGGGCCTGTTTAAAAATGAGCTGTTTTGGGCTATACCACCTTAAATGCAAATGAGCTGCATATCCCCGCCCTGCCTTTGGATGAGGGCGTACATAACTTGCATACCTATGGCAGTCGGTAAGCAGAGGGACAGAGAGAGTGAGAGAAACCGCTGTTTTGAATGTCATTCAGCCGTACACGTTTAAATCGGAATATATAAATAGTCTCTGATCAGACCCAGATGACGAAGAGACTCCGGCAGAATAAAACACAAATGAGAATGGACCAATACATCTCGGTATGGTTATTTGATACATTTATGTACTTATAGAGTTGTAATTGCGTCCGGATGTGCAACACACAGACACACACAAAGACTGAAGCTGATGCAATATTTTGAAACTACATACACATTCTGTAATAAAGTTTGCTACGTACAAGCGAAATTACATTTATGCGAGGGATCTGTTGCGTCATGTTTACATTACTGTCATACAGGTGTTCATGTGGAAAATGTGAGATGTCTAACTTAAAGAACCACATATAGGCAGTTTTTAATACAATATCTTTAAAAATATATATATTTACACACTATACAAAAAAGGTTTAAATTATATACACAGACATCCTACGACGACAACAAGTTTAGATGCATTTGTTGTTGAATTGGCTGACATCGACTGAAAAGACTATTTGCTCAAAAATCATAAAATACACTTACTGTTACTGGAGGTGTCGGTGGATCGCAAACAGTAGACAAGGATTAACTTTTAAGCCACAACAACAGGATTAACCCACGACAGAACATTGGTTTCAAAGAGATATTACCAGCTGTCGTTGAAACAATGGAGGATGCTGTATAGTGTACAGATCACCGAGAGTGGGGTCTATGCCACAACCACACTGTCAATCAAACCCCTTGCTCAATTCTACGTCACAAAGTGCTGAATCTTAGAACAGCTCGTTCTGAGACAGTGCATATGATTTATTGAGATCCACTGGGTGAATTTTTATCATTCTAGGGTGGTTTTGCTCATACACTGCCAACACACATTTATGTTCAAACACCATGTAAAACTGAATTTTCCATAATAGGTGCCCTTTAAATGACAGTGACTGAACAATAACAGTATTGCAGTCTCAGATTTTGAATTATTAAACCTCAAAACAATCCTTTACCCTCCAACAAACTGCAAAGAAACCCAATTCAAAATGATGTTTGCATGTTCAGACGTGAACAGATTAATGACGAGGTAATCTTAAAGTACTATGTCACTCATTACATTCTTGAGTGACTGTTTTAGGCACTGCTCTAAAAGGTTTTCCAAGAACAAGACTATTAAAGGGATTTTTCCATTGCATACAGATAATAAAAAAGTCTAGAAGGTAATAAAATGGCATGATTCAACCACCAAATAATTGTTTTTGTTTTGTTACCTTACCTAAGTAATAACTAGCTCCACCACACCTAATAATTCCAAATGTTTAAAAGTTACTGAAGACTAATGACCATGCAGGAATAAAGTCACTATGTATATCACCTAACAGGTTTCACAGACAGGGCTTAGACTAAACTAGGATTAGGCCTGATTCAATTATGGCATTTAAGTAGCCTTTGAAGACATGCCCTAGAAAGAAAAATAAAACATTACTTTCTTGTTACAAAACAATGCCACTGACATATTTTAAGATTTGCACGTGCAAATAGTTTTTAGTTAAAATAGCTCAAACATGCATTTTAGTCTGAGACTATGAACCGTACGTGAAACCGGGGGTTGAACTTCCATTTAGTTTATTTACTTTAGGCCTAACTTTAATTTTTATACTTTGATTAAAACCGTGCAGCTTATTTAAAATTGTTTCAGTCAACCAATGTTTTTGTTTGTTTTTTTATGAATAGACGAGTGAATGGTTCGATGAATCGCTCATAACACACAAAAAAGAGTGGTCTCCACCCACCACCATAAAGCCCCACTGAACGAATCAGTGAAAGAATCTAAATGAATCATTTAAATTGATTCAAAATATTCAGGTGAGGTGAATCACACCACTAAAGAGAAATTTCAAGCTTAGAAAGTGGTTTTGCAGAGTTGTCAGCTAGTGAAACTGCATAGGCTAGTACCAGAAACAGTTAACCGCCTTTGTGGCATCAAAGTAACTCCATAATTAGTCAGTTTGCTTTATCTGAATATGGCTCTGGTTCGTTTACCCATAGACAGGGGTGGAAAATGGAAATAAATAGCAGCGCGCAATACAAAGAGAAAGACTCCAGCGTTTGAGTCACTGGTAGTGACGTCCGACCTTTATTGGTGCGTTTTTTGTTAATTAGTTTTCTGCTTATAATAAAGACTCATTAATGAGATAAAGCTTCCTAAATCCAACGGTCTTGTCTATCAAATGTATGCAGAGAGTATGCACTACGCCGTGCGCAGATATTTCATGTTCAATTTATATTTCTTGATTTATACTGCGGTTCTCTCAGCATAGAGAACTGAATGTCGATGATTTGTGTAAAATCACATGAAAAATAACATGTTTGGTTGCTCAAAACTGTCCATGTGATTCCGCTCGGTTCGCCCCAGCACATACAGTATTATAATGCGGAAGTTGTTAACCATCCCGATGCAAACTTGAGCATTAAAAACACGAGCAACTGTATTAAAAGCAATTGAACGTCACTTTCTTTGAATTAAAGCATTTGTATAAAATGAAAATGAAAAGTTTTCTTGTAACACACTGAGCAACATGTTTCAGAACGCCTAAAGAAAACGTATTAATATTACTTACACCCATATCTTGGTCGGACACCGTCTGTCTCTTCAGAAGTTGACATGTTTTCTCAAAAAGTAAGTCCTATTTCCTTCTGAATTCTCAACGCAGATCTGTGTCCTTTAGGATTTATATTTAGATCTTGAGAAGGCACCTCTGGCCCCCTTCTTGCTTCGCTTCACAGTTTCAGCGACTTTTTTTTTCTTTGAAAACCCACTGATGTCATGGGCGTGTTCCTTCCTAAATCCTGAAGTATGCGTTTCAGGAAACACCCATTTCAAGAAAATCACATCAAAACTTTTAACCTTGACTGTAACGCCCTCTACAGGCCACACTGGTCATCCTCTGCCTCAGTGATTCTCCAGCAGGGGGCCCAAGCAAACTTCCTATATTGAAACCAACACTTTTGACACTCCACCGTTTTTTGAAATCGAGGTTATTCACTGTGAAATTGGGGTTATTCCATAGACTGTAAAAAAAAAGTGTTCCTTTAAACACAAAACCACATTTTAAAACCACATTCACAGAACCTCTTACTCTTCTGGAAAATCAAACAATTGCTTCAAAATTGTATGTGCTCAAAATCAAATAATGCTTTCAGATCACACACACAGCGAGTCAAAATTATAAACACTACTAGGTCATTCCTTAGACATTACATAAAAAATGGAGAAAAGCATGCATTTACAACAAAACAGTAACAAAATAAACAAATTTTGCAATTACATAAAATAGTAATGACAACTTAACAGTAGTAAGGTGAATAAATTGTATTCTGTATGCACTGCAAGTATTATACTGAATATTGTATAGTAGGCCTATCGAATGTCTGTATATTCAGCACTTGCGTACTGTTTAACATACAGGTAGATGGTGAAACCTGCTGGGCATTTCTTCCTGTCGCACCTCCACCGGTGCCTATAGAGATTAACGTGTACCAAAGGTGTACATGTTGGGGAACACTACAGAGGGCATCAATGGGTCATTAGCTGGGGACCACCAGTCACAGATCACGTTTCGCTCCTTTAACCCCAGTACATCTCATGGTGGCGGAGAGTGGGCTCTCCGCCACTCTACGGGGACAACTTCTTTTTTCCATGCTGCTCCTAAGAGTTTCGACAGGATCCTCTGCACACCGGGACAATGCTTGTATAGTTTGTAAGGTATTCCATTGGGGCCTGGTGCTGAGGCGGCTCTAGCCTTCCGAACAATATCTGCGACCTCACTGAGTTTAGAGGGTGCAGTATTAAAGGGCACAGCTGGGGGGGCTGGGCGAGGAACATACCCCGGGGAACCCAGAGGAGTCAGTCTACCAGCATCACTGAACTGTTGACTGAAATGCCTTTCCAGCTCCTCCTTTGTCTCCAACTTCCCACTCCTCCTATCCTCCAGCAGCTGCCTTGCATGTTTGAAGGGATTCTTGAAGAAATCACTCCTCTCTTTCTCCTTTCGTTTCCTGCGCTTACGAATACGCTTAGCCCTTCGCAAGCCAGCCAGGCTCTCCTTCACGTCTTTCCACAGTGACTTCAGACCTTCCTTCTCCTCTTCCTCAGCTTTCCTCCACTGCTTTCGGAGCTGGCGCCGCCTCTTCACCAACTGTTCAATCTGTTGTTCCCTCCTTCCTTTCAGCCTTGGGCCTGCGCATTTCTTCCCCAAGATTGTTCCGAACCTGCCTCTACACTCCTCATACAAGATGTCTCCGATGAGATTGAGCTTGGCCTCGATGTTGTCACGAAGTGAGCGATCCAGAATGGTACTGAGATCCACATCCAGATGTTGCCACATTGCCACTTTCTTGGCTTTTGGCCACTTGATCGCTTGTCTCCGCCCTGGCTCTCTTCTTTCCCCTCTACGGACTGGCCCTTGGTTGTCAGGCCCAAATGATGTGCTCTCCACTAGATCACCCTCAACAGGATCACTCTCCACAATCAGATCTCCTCCCTCTACTTCCTGCTCAGCACTGTGGTGTGTAACCCGGCTCTGGAGTCCACTTGTCTTACCTGCAGCTTGTGCTGCAGTGCAACGCTGCTGGAGACTCTCTTCTCCACACTTCATCTATCCCTGATGGATCCGTAATCCTCTGAACGTGGTCTTCTTCTCCCACCCACACCTGCATTTCCTCAACCTCTTAGTCTCATTGTCTATATTCGATCCAGTCGTTGCCGAGAAATCCGTCCGATTTGGCCCTTCTTCCATCCCGCCTCTCGGAGGGCCACCGGGTTGTTTTTCTTTGTTCGTTTTCGTAGTCAGGTCAGGGGTGTCCGCACAGGGACAAGTGGATTGAGTGACTAGCCTTCCACTCCCAGTGCAGTCTTTCCTGGCCGCCAGCTGCACTTTCACAGCAGTCACTGGAAACCAGACATTAGTTTAACATACAGTTAGATGGTGAAACCTGCTGGGCATTTCTGCCTGTCGCACCTCCACCGGAAAATACAGTGACGCAACTGCAAAATACAAAAAGTTTACAGTAAAAAACTCTATATGAAAAGCTAGTCGTACACCCAGAAGAACAGTAAAATCACGGTCAGTGAGAGAAATGTTATTCTGCTTCAGCATGTCTTCATGATGGGTTCGGCCAGAGAAGCAGGCAAAGGGAAAAACCTTAAAGGCAGATACAGCCTTGGCAACATTCTCCACCACCTTGCTCTTCCTCATCCTCTTCCTCCTCGTCCTCCATCTCTTACACACTGCTACTCTTCCTTGTCTCCCTCTTATATTGTTTCCATCCATTGTTGGCACACTGTAAAAAAAAATATTTTCATGATTTGTGATCACAACATTTTTTCTTTTGTCAAATCAACTTCAACAATAATTAATGTACTTCAGATAACATAATATTTTGAGTTTCTGGTGATTAAATTAATCTCCTTCGTTGTATTAACTCAATTTTTCCATTTCAATGAACTTAAAATTTGAAGGCAACCAGGTTACTTATTTTTTTAAGTTAAACCAACAATATTTTTTACGGTGTATCAACATTCAGTGCAACATTTTTAAGTCAATTTTGGCTAGAAAAAACTGTGAACAATTTTGTATTGTATAAACAATGACAACTGTGTTGTAGTTGTGTTTATCCTGTCTGCCTGTGTTTAGCGTTTTAAAAGAACTAGTGCATCACATTGCAGAATGTGTTTAAAATTTTGCACACAAAAAAAGAGTGCTTGAGATTTGCAAATGGTGTCTTATTCAATAAATTGGAAGGCTATAGGCTAATGTGGTTCAGAGAATGGGATTTAATGTTGTAGCAATTCATAAAAACTGTGATATGAGCAGAAATAGTTATAAAACAATAATAAGGCTGTTCTATTTTATTCTATTGTAGTACATTCTATTCATGTTTCTACAGCTGCAGTATGCCTGCATAGGTAAACGACATCAGGAAGGAGAATTGCCGACTGAACATGCAATAAACCGCATGTTTGTGCTCCAATCTCAGCGTTAGGAAAATAAAAAGGCTATCCTTTGCCCAATAGCTGACACGATATATAAGTCAGGGCGGGGCAAATCAGTTTATAAAGCATCCAGTGAACTGTTAAACACTATCAGACGGTGTTTACTAAGTGACCCGCATCTCCACACACACCTCAGTGTCCTGTGACCCGGCAGTTGATAGGAGTCTGGACATGACGAGCTCAGAGATACTGTCCGGACTGATCATAGTCAGCCTCTTTACCGTCATGTGCTCTGGACAAACTTCACTAGAACTGTCCTCGGAAGACTCACAGCTGTCCCATGAAACGGAGAACGAATTAGTGAGTATTCTAGAAATGTATTATCTTTTGACATATGTGGCCAATTAACGTTATATGTAAACCAAAAACTGATCAGGCTAACTGGATGGTGAAGTGTTCAAATTGTTTGTGTTTATATGTAGACTATTTTCATACTGGAATAAAAAGTAGGTATAGCTAATAAGATATATCTTCATTCACATCTCAAATGAAAAAATAGGCTACTCAGTTTCTTGTTTTTTTTTTTTTTTTTTTTTTTTTTTTGATAGGTTGAGGCTATGACTGCACTTTTGGGGAGATATAAGACCAGTTTACCAACTTCAGAAAAACGTGGCATTGCACAGGTAAATATTGCTCCATTTCTTTGTCACGTTTTTTTTCCTCATATTATTATTTACTTTTTACTTTATTATTATTTTTTTACTTTATTATTTATTATTTACTTCAAATGTCTTATAAAACGACATGATCATGGTCTTCATATTTGATCATTAATTTCTTTCTCTTTTTAGTGTGCTGTGGGCTCCCGCTGTGCCATGAGACTCGGTCCACGCTTTGGGAAATTGTGTGAATGTGTCAGAGGATCCAACTGTAACTCATTTCTTCTGAAATGCATCTGAATCATTAAAAAGAAGCAAATCCTTTCTTGATGCATAATGTCATGCACAAACGATGACCTGAAAGACGCAGGGTGGAAATCTATTTTCTGAATCACTTGTCCATGATAACAAGTATTCATCAACACGCAGAATGTAACAAAACAGCATGGGTTATATGTTTATTTAGTTACATTTTTAATTCATGGTGTTTGAATCAATGGTTGTATTGTGTTATCAATAAACATTATTGTACTTCACCAGCACATCTTATTGTCTTCATGAATTATGCAGCTGTTTAATACACCCTTAATAAAGAAAACTAGTTTCAATTCTGTACAATCGACTTGGATGTTTTAGTCATCTTAAATTACATTAAACGGACTTTAAAAATGAGTTGAATCTTGTACCTTATACAATTCATCACAAACAAGTATAGCCTGATTGAAAAGTCAATAACAATAAAATACTATAAAGCACCGAAACTTTGGCCACCAAAATGTTCCGCCCAGTCACAATGTTTTGGTGTATAAGTGAAACTCAAAATATATTGTGCAAAAGTTCATTTATTTCAGTAATTCAACTTAAAAGGTGAAACTAATATATTATATAGAATAATAAGCAAATTGAGATATTTCAAGCATTAAATTATTATAATTATTATAATTTTGATGATTATGTCTTACAGCTTATGAAAACTTCACAATATTCTAATTTTGAGTTTGGGGTTTTCACAAGCAGTGGACCATAATCATCAAAATTATAGCAAACAATAGGCTTGAAATACAGTATCTCACGTTGCAATGAGTAAATAATATATTAGTTTCACCTTTTAAGTTGAATTACTGAATTATATTCATTTTTTTAGTTTCACCTATTTGCCTTAGACAAGAATACAGGCATCAGAGGTGTTTCTCTTCTGACACAGTATAGGATGGTGGGATGTACACAAATTTTCACACAAATGTATTATGGGCAATGTAATTCATATTCTCACTGTGCCCTTGATTGGAATATCCAGCGCCCATCACAAATCGATTTACAGAAATAAGCAATAATTTAGTCTACAGAAAATGGGAAGTATAAAGTTCAAAATTGCAAAATGTGAATCATTGGCCATGCACATCAGATGTTTAAAGTCAATGAACTAGAAAATTAACTTAAAGATCCTGCAGTTTCATTGCCTTTAGGAACAACAGAGATGTTATTCCTGAATGCTTTCTGCCAAGACAATAAAACGATGCAGCATCCACAGAATCTCAGTTCATGAAGGCACCCAGGCCATTATGTTTGGGTTTAGTCTCTCCTGATAATCAGGGCTCAAACCCAGTAAAGTTGTCTGTGTGATCTATGCCCTGTTCCCATTGATCTAAGAATGGCGTCCTCTGTGGGATGATAAAAAGCATTTTGTTGAATAAGATTACACTGGTGTGACATGCCATACAGTAAGATGTACAATCTGACTTTCCTTTTGAAATACTATTTCTGCCGAAAAAACAAAATATGTTTTCTGCTCTGATGCCTATCACAATTAAGAGTGCAGTTCAACAGTGAATGGAAAACATCCTGCGGTTACGACCCACAGCATCTGTGAAATAGGATGTAAAGAGATGAAATGGATGTGAACCCAATGAAAGATTATGTGCTGCCTGTTCTTCAGTGCTGGATGTCACGATTTACACATTACATTCTTGCATTTAGCTGTATGACTTATATGAGGCTCTAACGAGACTGCAGCGTGAATGTTTCCCCTGAGAAAGAGCACAGTCGATACATTGGTGGTTGAGAGTGCAACTTTCCGGTCCATTCCTTGAAATCGGTCAGTTTAGTGTCCCCTTGAGATTCAGTGGTGCATTATTTAGCTGTCCTGTGTTATACACATGCACTCTGGCACTTTATTGACCCCTAAATAAATATGTTTAACCTGTTAGTCATGAGGCCAAACCACTGAATTATTCATTGTTCCAATGTTTCACTGAATATTATATTGTAATACACAACTTGCTGCAGTGTGTTGTTTTGTTACTTAGTTTTCCTGTGGGTGATTTTTTTCAGGACTTGACAATAATATATGTCTTTAATGTATTTAAATGTATGTTTAAGTTACTGAACAAGAACAGAAATTAATATTAATGCAGGGCACATGTTGAAAAAAAGCTGGTTGTTATGTACTAAAATGTTTATCTTATTTGGAAATTGGATTACAGGTTGATTGTATAAGGCATTTAACATAAACAGTAAGACTTGCTATTTGATTTAATCTGACATGCTAATTACAATGTTTAAATGAACCCATAATGACTGGGTGATTATTTGTTTTCAGCATGTTTATGGCTCATAACATTTCTGGCAAACTGATTAAATGGTCCGAGTGATAGAATTTAATGCCTTTAGAGAGGCATGTCTTGTGTGTTCAAGAAAATTTCAAATATATATATATATATATATATATATATTCATCACTTTTATCATGACAGGAGCTTTAGTGTTGGAAAATATGTCTGTAATATCGCTAAACTACCTGTGAGTTGGAAAGGCATAATTACCAGACCTCAGCATTAATATTTCACTGCACAATTTCTTTGGTAAGTTACCATGGGCTGTTTTATACAACATGCAAATGACTCAAAAGTACATTCTTTGATTCCTCAGATATGTGGGTCTTGTTGCCACATAGAAGCCAACATGTATAATAGATTGCATCAGCTAAAAAAGAAGACTTAATAACACAACAGTTCAATGAAAATCACACAAGTTCTTATTGAATATCTTGTAAATAAAGCAGTTCTCATTTGCGCTTGGGTTCTTTACAGTTACTATGACCAAAGTGAAAGTGTTCCAGCTGTGGTGTGCTAGTGCCTGCTCTATTCTTTATTGGGAAAATGCTTATTAAATATTTTTGCTTGGTTTTTTATTATTTAGAAAAGTAAATGGTGAGTGGGAACTAACTATTCAGCTAAAATAACCGTAATTTTAACGGTAAAATACTGTAAAAATGCTACAGTGCAAAACTGTTAATTGGTTGACAGAAAGTTTCCGTACTATATACGGTAAATGACTGGTATAATTTTACAGTAAAATACCGTTAAATGTACAGTTTTTGAAAGTGAAAAAGAACAGCTCATTGTATAATTTACAGTAAAAAAACGTAAAGTGACACTTCAAATTTGATGAGTTTTTGTTAAAATAACTATGGTTCCTCATAGTTTTATTGTTTTGTTTTGTTTTTTTCTAATCAGTTATGTAGCCAACATTAGGGTTTTATGTTACATTTATTGTTGTTAAATTGATGTTTATTGCATTTTTTAATGTCATGTGTGTTACAATGATGGTGTTTAATGTTTGTGTAAATGACACTGTGCAGCTTCTTTATTACTTTATATAAGTATTCACATGTGATGAGCTGTGATTGTTCATGTAACTCTCATCACTGCTGTGATGATTGTTGGTTGTCAGTGTATTACAATGGTCTAAAACAGATATCAATACGTCAATAAGTTGGTAAATCAACATTTTATCAGAAAATAAAATACGTTTTATTACTGTAAATTTTAAGTTCAGTCTGTAAAGTCCATTAACGTTCCTACCGTATTTTTAAAAGTAAAGTTCTGGAAACCACAGCTGCCGTTTTCTTACCGTAAAAAATACGGTTTTATTTTTTACAGTGTACACTTTAAACCAATCCTCTTCACAGAATAAATATTAATATTGTTAAATAATCCATATTTATTATGTAATTTCAGCATATAGTTGCTGGTGTGATTGCTTTAAACACAAAGGCAAATATTACAGTTTTTCTCAATTGCTAAAACACTAAATCATATTGTCTGAACCAAATGCTCAGCTGCTTGAACCCACTGAATGAATCAATCACTCTTTTGGCAAAACCATAAGCACTTTTCAGTTTCACCTGTTTAGACAACTTGCCAATATATTTTAATTGTGATGCACCCGTGCTGCATAATGGTGAGCACAGGCGACAAAAGTCAAACACAATTAACCCCTTGACGCCTGAATTTATTTACAATTATATATAAAAATAAACAGGCATTGGGGGAATACACATGCTATCTCGCCTGCAGTCTGAATGGAGAGGTTTGATACGAATTTGCGACAGTCTGCGTTAAGGGGTTAAAGCACAGTTGTCACCACTTGAAAACAACAACTCAAAATTGATCACACTTGTGGCTAATGATGTGAATATATAAGCCAGTTCAGAGAGCACTGGTCTGTGAGGCTCTACAATGGATAGAAATCTGAGAGGAAGAGTTTGTGTGAAGGGAGGTCGAGGTGGTCAGCGAAGACAAAGAACAGTAATATCTGATGAAATCACGCATTCTCTCATCCTAAGGCGTCATCTGATTTGACCATGCTTCAATATCTGACGCTTTAGGCACCCTTTAGCGTCAGTTACATGACGCGATCCTGCACTCTCAGAAAAAAAGGTACAAAAGCTGTCACTGGGGCTGTACCTTTTCAAAAGGTAAACTTTTGTCCATTTTAGATGCTAATATGTACATTTTAGGTGTTAATATGTACATTTTAATGTAAATATGTACATTTTAGGTGCTGATATGTACATTTTAGGTGCTAATATGTCCATTTCAGGAGCTAATATGTCCAATTTAGAACCTAATATGTACATTTTAGGTACTAATGTGTACATTTTAAGTGTTAATATGTACTTTTTAGGTGCTAATATGTCCATTTCATGAGCTAATATGTCCATTTTAGTTGGTAATAATATGTACATTTTAGGTGCTAATATATACATTTTAACTGTTAATATGTACATTTTAGGTACTAATATATACATTAAGTGTTAATATGTACATTTTAGGTGCTAATATGTCCATTTCATGAGCTAATATGTCCATTTTAGTTGGTAACATGTACATTTTAGGTGCTAATATGTACCACTAAGGTACCAATATGCAGCCTTTGGGTACACAAGTGTACTTTTGAAAGGGTACAGCCCTAGTGACTGCTTTTGTACCTTTTTTTCTGAGAGTGCATGTAGGGTGTCATCTAATTGACGCTAAAGGTAAAGCGTCAGTTAGATGACGCGGGTAGGTTTAGGTCTGGGGTAGGGTAAGGGTTAGACGCGATCCTAGGGAATCATCTAAATGACACTTAAGGGTGCTTAAAGCGTCAGATATTGAAGCATGGTCAAAATGCTTCCCAAGGCATCAGTTAGATGACGCCTTGGGATGAGAATGGGCTGTGAAATCAGAGCTACTGTGATTGACCATGTTCTTGTCATGTATGAGAGGGAGGCTGGACAAAGGGTACAATCAAACATCAGTAGATTCACTGTGTCCACCATAATCCGAAGATTTAGAGATGAGAACAGGTAATTAGCCTTTTTTGACATTAAGTTGACATCAATTACTGCATGACATATACCAACGCATTCTCATCCTTTAACGGCATATAGAACGCTGTACTGTAAGTAAATATATGTTTCAGTGCATCAACCAATGTACTGTAGTATTGTAATGGAGGGCTGGTCTAACTGTCTGTTGGCCTAGTATTCCATGTAATGTACATTTTTTTTTACTTTATTTTTACATGGGCTTACTGTACACAAGTGGCAAACGTATAAGATTTCTGTTTGTTTTTACAAATGCTACGTGTAAATGCACAAGATTTCTGTTTTGTCTTTTTGTACAAGGGCTAAATGCACAGGTATTTTGCATGCATTGTGAACAATAAACATTTATTTCTCCTGCTTCATGTCCTGAGCATAGGGGACCTATAATTCTACATAGTGTTTAGTGACTGTTCAGTAGTGTTTTTAATTTAGATTGACATGGGGAGCGATTTGACAACATAGTTCTGTTTTGAGCACAGACTGAACTGTTTTGAGGTGAAAATTTGCTTTTGCAAGAAGAGTCTGTTTTGTGAATAGCTTGAAAATTGGGTTTTGTGTTCACAGTTTAGAGAAAAGAAGAGCAGCTTTCAAGAAATGTGTCTTAGCAATAGAGAAAAAACTGTAATATACACAGTAAAAACGGTGATGGGAATTGGTAAATACAGTAATAAAAACAAATATATAAAATAATAAATTACATTAAAAGGTAATCAAATAAACTTCCAACAAGACAGTATTGAACATTAAAACACTTTGCAACAGATAACTAAAAATATTCTGGCAGAGATATCGGTTGAATATGAAGATCAGAGCAGTAATTGGTTTCTGAGGGTGTTCGGCTCATTTGAGTCCTGCTGTGACAGATGCGTGATGACTGTCCACCCTCAGTAACACCTGCATTTTTTTCATGTCAGTTTTTCTGGAATGAAAGTTTTTCAAAGTATTTCACTTTTGTATTACGAAATGAATGGCAGTAGGAGAAAGTGTGCTCTCTGTATCAACCTGGCGTACCCTTTTTTCCTTTTGAAGCCATTTTTTGTCCTTGTTATAATAGCTTTTCTCTACAGCTACACCTGTGATCACCTGCATTAAGTGAGGATTCGTCATTTATATCTTTTACAGTGAAGAGTTATTCTGTCCCACCATTCTGTTTAAAGCCATAAAATTACAGGTGCTAGTAGTGCATGTAAGGTACATACTGCAAGTATATTGTATTGCATATTGAGCCACTGTGTTGTGTTTACTTTTTTTTAGTAAACTTTAGTACTTGCATTGAGAAAGAAGAGAATTAATGGATAGTAGAGATTAATTTGATTAAAGACTGTTAGGGCACACAACAACAAAAAAATAATGATGTTCACAGATATCATTTATAACAAATACTACAATGTTAGGCAATTTTGATTTTGTGGTGACATTAAGAGCATGTGGGTGTGTTAGAAGAATTGAACATTTTGCTGTTTGCTGTGACGTTGTAATGCTATTCGCATTTTTCTAAATAATGTTCCCCTTACTACTTAATTCAAGATATATAACGAAGTAGTCTGTCCTCATAATGATATCAAAAACAAGCATTGTTTTTTTTTTTTAAATTGTGTAATCATTTGTTATTTTCATTGAACGCTAGATGGCATTGTTTGTTTAAGAATTATCAACGAGTTTACAATTACTTATTTTATTGAATATACAGTAGGCATAGGTCAGATTCATAATGTCTAAAATGCTCATTAATAATTTCAAAATCAAAGATATTACAGCCTCCTTTATAAGCAAATAACTTAATGAGATTTGGGTTGAGAAAACTCATCCAAATGTTAATTTAAATTTTTCTCAATAACCAAAATGATATTAAAAGAGTGGAAAGGCAAATACAGCTGAGATCTGATATCTGTCTCAGAATTCATTAAAACGTATAATTAAGAAATTTCAAATATAAGAAGCGAGACATTCCGGCACGGCAGGGAAGATAACAACACCGCTGTATCCTCGTCTCTTCCAAAAGCTTTGTCAGTCCGTATTGGAAGGAAGCAGAAGTGAGAGACTGAGTGAGTCATTGAGTCTACAATAATCAGCTGCTCACTTCTTTAATTATTTATGCTGTGTAATTACGCGGAGCTGGTGGAGGAGGCTGGCAAAATGAAGAAGCGCTTGTTTTTCAAATGAAGGCTCATTGGATGATGGAAACTCAATTTACTGTCGGGAAGGACATGTTGCTTTGTGTGACACTTGTGTGGTGGGTTAATGAACTTCCAGAGAGATGTGCAATCTATCTAAAGCTTCTTGGCTGACACTCATCATTCTGTCCTCGCTCTTTGTATCTTGCAGGTCATCTTCCCTCTCTGACGAGCCTCCCAAACCGTGACCTGTTTCTCTTGGCTGCTGCAGTGGAAATGACAGGAACTTTGCTTTCAGAAGAGACCATTGAGGCTCACTGGTTCTGTTTGAGAGAAAATCTTGAGGACTGAAAACATAAAACATTTAACTGTACTCTTAGACTTTTACTTCAAATGTTTATTTATAAAGAATGTTACAAATACGCAGCAGACTACAATATGTTGTCATAATGCGAGGAAAACCTATGTTTATATAAAAAAGTCAAGTCACCTTTATTTATATAGTGCTTAGAGATTGTATCAAAGCAGCTTCACAGTGATAACATGAAAATACAAAACAGATTAATAAAATTGTTGAATATTAAATGTCCTCAACTAAGCAAGCCAAAAGCCAAGGCAACAGTGGTAAGGAACCAAAACTCCATCAGGTGAGTGAATGGAGAAAAAACAACCGTGGGAGACTCAGACTCAGTCGGGGGCCAGTTCTCCTCTCGCCAACAAAGGAACAGTATGTGATTTCTTGTAGCATTACAAAACAAATTGGATCAAAACATTAAGAGTATTTGTCCATTTCCATCTGTTTGGAAGTCGAAGTACAGTAATCACGCAGGTTTGGAGACGAGATGTTGAGGATCAGTGCCGATGGCTGTCGTGTTGATGAGGCCGGCACTTAAGGATGAGTCGCGATGGGTCAAGGCGCAGGTCCACCACAGGGTCCCTCGGGGTAAACAGAGAAACTAATATTAGCGTAGACTTATTATAAGTAAATGAACTGACAGAGTGTGCCTGCTTCCCAGACAATGTTAGGAAGATTGTTCCTGAGTTTTGGTGCTAAAAAGGAAAAGGATCTCCGGCCTGCAGTCGATTTCGATATTCTAGGTTTTATCAACTGGCCGGAATTCCGAGATCGCAATAGACGTGAAGGACTATAATGCATTAGGAGCTCGCTCAAGTACTGAGAGCTAAACCATTTAGTGTTTTGTAAGTAATCAGCAATATTTTAAAATGTATACAATGTTTAATAATCAATCAATGCAGGTTTGACAGAACCGGGCTAATATGGTCATATTTCCTGGTGCTGGTAAGAACTTGAGCTGCTGCGTTTTGAACTAGCTGACGTTTGTTTATTAAACGTGCAGGGCAACCACCCAGTAGAGCATTACAATAATCTAGCCTTGATGTCATGAACGCCTGAACTAATTGTTCCGCATTTGTCAATGAGGGCATATGGCGTAATTTAACAAGCACATTAATATGTACAAATGCAATACTCACCATATAAAACCTTCATTATTATCATAAATATTTTTTACAGCATTTATGAACCTTGATTATGAAGATAATGTTTAATGTTATTGTTTGTTAGTATCTCAATGTTAACAGATACAGTTTTTGATTTTAAAAATGTATATGTAGAAATCAACATTAACTAGAATTTGTCTCTAAATATTTGCCACAGAAGTCATCTAAAGTTCTTGCTTTGAATTTCTTGCCTTTTTAGTGTCCTTCTAAGCCTGCTTTATTCTGTTATGTTGATGTTAGCTTAAAGATGTCAAGCTTTTGTCTAAAAATGGATTTGAAGAGAGTGGGTGGAATGGACGTGGAAGTCGTTGAGCAACATTATAAAGCTTAACACCATGATAGCTATACAGTGCAATTACGGAGATAAGAAACTCCTCATCAGAATAAATAAAGCTTTGTAGGCAGGGAAGGGTTGAGGCAGATTTTTCAGAGACCCCTAATTACCTCACAATGACGCACAACAACTCAGACTGTGGACCCCGGTATGTGCGGAAAGCCTTTCTAACTATTTTGTGAACATATCATTGATATGTTGTGCCCCAAGCAGAAACAAGTGGACGTAGAAAAGCTTTCACTTCCTGTCTTTGAACTTAATTTGGGACGATTTGGTGGAACAAATAAAACCAATGCAGTTGTGGCAATGTCAGTTAAGAACAAACGTTTTAACGAGACAAATTTCAATCCCATTAAAGAAAATGATTCGTGTTCATGCCTCAAAGGCATCAGGAGTAAAAATGTAAATGGGAGCGTTTCATTATTCAACAACTTCAACAGATATCAACATGAAAAAACTATCAAAAGAGATGATTTTGCTAACAAGATCCCCTACCGAAACCCTCAGCAGAAACAGAATGTTGCTCAGTGTTATATAAAGAGGCGTATTGTTCCCTTTGCTTTGCTCTATGTACTTTTTTCCTTTTAATCTTCTCCTTGGGTATGACAGGTCAAAGACAGACTTTGCAATCAAACAAGCTCGTTCATATCCGCTCGTCCTGTTTGGCTCTTGTTTATCATTCTTTACCTCATCTAGATCCCGATACACTCGAACTGCTCTTTTGCTTTGTGTGTGACCATCTCATCTGCTCTCTAGCCAGTGTTTATGATAGAGATGAGAAGGGTCAGCTCTGTGCAAATAGACTCAGCTTGCTTATTAATAACAGCTGTAGGGATTCTTGAGTATGATGATGCTTTTCTTTGACAGATTTTGAGTGTGTCGTGTCTTGTAGGATACCCAGGACATTGATGGATGCATCTGTTAAGGAAGCACACTAACAGGCACATTCGTGCTGTTATCTTAATGACTGATGGAATCAGTGGACTGGAGTGTGGCCATCACTGACACATGAGATAAATTGTGCTGCACAATGTGGTGACCTGATTCTGTGTCTCTATCCATGCTGACATCTAATATTGCCCACTGGCCACTTTGCAACTTGATTAACTGACTCGAGTCCCGTTTATCAGCTTCAGTTTTTGTGTTTTGGGATCTAAAGGCTGTCTGAAGCATGTTTGGCTTGTGTTTTGGGTCTCCGTGTTGATTACCTCCCTCTGACATAATGGGGAGTCTGTGTTGTGCGTTGACAAATGAAGGTCTGCCGCTAACAGGGGACCTCTGGCTAAAGTGTTGGAGCTCTCAGAGTAATTGACAGTTCAGACATAGCTCTTCCACTCTCGGCGAGCCCTCCTGTTGCTATGCTGAAGCTCCTGAAAATACATGATCTCTTTGTTATCCTTTTTCATTAATATTTATGCATTTAGCAGATATTTTTATATAAAGCAACATTTCATTCAAGGCACACATTCGCATTTTTTACGGTGACGAGAGCTCAATTTAAGAAAACACGTGCACAGAAAAAAACACCAGCAAATAATTCATAGGTTTGACAACACATGTGCTGCAAATACTCACAACACAACCAAATACAAAAACGCACTGCAAATACTCACAACACAACCAAACACAGAAACGCACTGCAAATACTCACAATGCAACCAAACACAGAAACGCACTGCAAATACTCACAACACAACCAAATACAGAAACGCACTGCAAATACTCACAACACAACCAAATACAGAAACGCACTGCAAATACTCACAACACAACCAAACACAGAAACGCACTGCAAATACTTACAATGCAACCAAATACAGAAACACACTGCAAATACTCACAACACAACCAAATACAGAAACGCACTGCAAATACTCACAACACAACCAAATACAGAAACGCACTGCAAATACTCACAACACAACCAAATACAGAAACGCACTGCAAATACTCACAATGCAACCAAATACAGAAACGCACTGCAAATACTCACAACACAACCAAATACAGAAACGCACTGCAAATACTCACAGCACAACCAAACACAGAAACGCACTGCAAATAATCACAACACAACCAAATACAGAAACGCACTGCAAATACTCACAATGCAACCAAATACAGAAACTCACTGCAAATACTCACAATGCAACCAAATACAGAAACGCACTGCAAATACTCACAACACAACCAAACACAGAAACGCACTGCAGATAATCACAACACAACCAAATACAGAAACACACTGCAAATACTCACAACACAACCAAATACAGAAACACACTGCAAATACTCACAATGCAACCAAATACAGAAACACACTGCAAATACTCACAATGCAACCAAATACAGAAACACACTGCAAATACTCACAACACAACCAAACACAGAAACGCACTGCAAATACTCACAACACAACCAAACACAGAAACGCACTGCAAATAATCACAACACAACCAAATACAGAAACACACTACAAATACTCACAGCACAACCAAACACAGAAACGCACTGCAAATAATCAAAACACAACCAAATACAGAAACGCACTGCAAATACTCACAACACAACCAAATACAGAAACGCACTGCAAATACTCACAATGCAACTAAATACAGAAACGCACTGCAAATACTCACAACACAACCAAATACAGAAACGCACTGCAAATACTCACAATGCAACCAAATACAGAAATGCACTGCAAATACTCACAATGCAACTAAATACATATATAATGTAAACAAATGCATACGTATTTGCAATGCATTTGGTTACAATGTGGGGATTTGCAACACATTCTGTATATGGTTGCATTGTGAGGATTTGCAAGGTGTTTTCTTTATTTAGTTGTGTTGTGGCTATTTGTAGCACATGTGTTGTTAAACACAATGCAACTAAATACAGAAATGCACTGCAAATACTCACAATCCAACTAAATATAGAAATGCGCTGCAAATTGTAACGTCACCAGCTGGAGTGCCCTTGCCTTGAGAGCCACCAGAGGGCACTCCACATCAGTCTATTGTCATTCCCTCACAAACTACATTTCTCATTACTCACTGCCCGGACTCATCATCACTGATTGCATCCACCTGTGTGTCATTAAAAAACTAATCTTTCAGGTCATTGACAACACCTCTGATGAGTATTGACCAATAAGTGGTCCCAGCAAGGTTTGTAACTTGATAGGGTCCCCAGCTTGTGACATTTCCATTGTGATCTGTGCTATTTGCAGCGTGTTTCTGTATTTGCTTGGGTTGTGAGTATTTGCAGCACGTGTTGCCAAACTGATGCTGTTTTCTTAATTTGCAGCTCGTTGAGCTCTATCGGAAACCGTAGTTTTTGCTTTCCCTTGGATCAAACCCTTGATCCTATTTGAGCTAAAGGAAAGCTTTTATTAACCATGTTCAATAAAGCAATATCACAGAAGCAAGAATGCTGTTCAGAATATCATCACGGCTCTGACTGGCTTCACTTCAACAAAGATGGGATATGCTTAGCCTCAAATACCACTCTGAAGCAGTATTAGCAATAGTGTGGATTTAGCACAAAATATCCTATTAATGCACCGTTTGATATTGTTATACAATAGCATATAATAATATTTTCATTCATTTTTTCCTTCTTCCAAACTATTCTCAGGCATTCAGATCTTAGATTGTTTTGTATATCAACTGCTGATGACTGACAGAACATCTTCAATAATAAATAAAAGCGAGATATAAGAAACCATTCTGTAGCTAAATGATGGATATTTATTGAAAATTATGGAATTTGGGATCCGATGTTCTGCTTTATATCAATTAGATTAAAAGGAGTCAAAATCTTCATGGTAGAAAAATAAGACACAAGTATGTCAGATGTTAATTTACTTTTAATTTTGTAACAATAATTAGGCAACAAGGCTGTAATGCACTTAAATTGATCACCTGGAGGAACAGATAAATCACACACCTACACAAAATCAATTCCAAAGATCTTTCCAGTAACTCAAATCTCAGGAGAATTCATCTGGTAGAAAAAAGGTGAGGGGTCATTGACATGCCATCAGCCAAAGAAGAACACAAACATCTTTGAACCAAACAAATGAGCCAGGATCTTAGGATTCTGAGAAAAACTTAGATAAGTCAGGAAGATAATGAATTCCAATCTCACCCACACACACAACACTCTTGCATCGTCTTTGAGATTTGCCTTCAAAGGACAAACCCCATCTTCCTCTTTGCTGCATATAAACCATCAATGGCTTAGGAAGGTTTTCTAGAGTCCAATAATCTTAATGGGAACTTAAAGGTGATAGTTTGTTATTAAAAGATGTCAGGCTTTCTTTGTTGTGGATATAGGCTGATTAGCAGAAGATATGTAATTTCCTCAACTTAAATTGGAGGCAACCCCTATCAGAGGTCGGCTAACCTTCACCACATTGAAAGATTACAGCAAACTACCATTTGCAAACTGTCAATTCAAACTGTGTATGAAGTCTGCATGGACAATTGTAGCAATGCTTATGCTCAAGTTACTGCAACTGCCAATGTGTATTTTAAGTTGTGTTCCTCTCAGCCATTCTCACACTTGGTCTGGATTTGACACCCTATGGCAATCTGTCCTATCCGTTAATCATCTCTTCAAAAAATGGTCTACACTGTTTTGACAGGAACGGCACCCTCAGGACCTTATTTTAGCAGTGTGGAGAAATTCTATGCCAATAATGGCCGTGAAAAGTGAAACATTTTGCTGGTGTTAAACCACCGACATGCGTGATTATGCATATGAACTATCTGCCTGCACAAAATTGAATATTTTTTTCTCGGAAGGAAATCAAAATAGAGCTCATTTGACGTGAGTGGTGAGCAAAACTACCTCGACAGTGGTCGTATTAATAAACAGGTAACCGTGCAGAGGGACAAGTTTCTGACAAGCAATAATATATGTAGTAATTGGAATGATATGACTCATGCAGCCCACAGAGCAGTCAGACGGACCTGGTTAGATTCCTGCCTCCAACCGACAAAAGATCCTCAAGAAGCAACTGAGACCGGATCAAAGTGAGGCTTGGCTTTGCATTAATCAGCAGGAAACAACAAAACAACACTTTCTGTGCCTAGAATAGGATTAACCAACAAAAATTGACAAACATCTTCTATGCTGTGCCAAATGAATTTGTTGGCCAGAGAAAATGTATTAACTTCCTTCATGTGTGTATTTAAGAAAAATAGCATTAAGAATGAAGGACCATTCAGTTTCTAGTTTGTCCTGGTCTTTTGCAGGTTTTCTTTCTGGCAAGCTATTGATGTTCCTTTTGGGGGTTCAATAAAGGCTCTGCGTGCTGCTTCACATAAAGTTGACAAACTAAAGATGAATGCAAGTAGGACAGCTGGTATGGAGGAACACATAAGCTTCATCATCTTTGTGTATTTTTTTTTTTCCATTACTAAAAATAGGTATTATGGTCATGCTAAAATAGTGTGGGATGACAATAATGTTGTTATATAATATATAATTTGAATATGTTTTAAAAAAACAAAAACAGAAAACAACAACAACATTAAAGCTGCAAGCAGCATTTATCGGTGTTCAGGTCTTTAAGGCATTTAAGCACAAAAGCATTAAAAGACATTAAGTTGTATGTAGCAGGCATGATTTATCATGATATACTACATTTCAGCTTGATATTACATAATTAACCATGTTCCAATATGATTTATCATAATTTACCATGTTAAAATATGATTTACTACAGTTTAGTTCACACACTCATTTTCAACTTCAGGATAATAGTCATTTTTTACAAAATGTGGTTGTAAATGTTAAAAGATTGAATTGATAAAGTTATACTATGAATTATAGTTGAGTATTGTGAAAAAAAAAAGAATTTAAACTGCAGTGGGCAGTACAACACCACTCATTGGCCACCTATAATCCGATCCTCACGGAACTTTGCGGAGTAACTTTGGTTGCTGTAGCGCCACCTATCCACCTATGCACCTCGTACTCTGATAGCTTTGAGATATACAAATCCGAGATATACACCTTGTCCGTCTTGAGCCAGGAATTACAGTGGTGTAAAAACATTGAAGCTAAGTCAAACGGTCTAGGAGTTATGAGCAATTTAGTACTTTTGGTTGCTGTAGCGCCACCTATGGGCCAATCGGGGTCATACTCTGATAGCTTCTCCACAATTCGAGGCCCTACCATCTGACAAAGTTTCACAGCTCCAGCCCTTACGGTTTGGGCTGCACGATGCGTTTAAAGCCTAGTTCACACTACATGATTTTAAAATGTTGGGCTGAACTGTGCAGTTCACATTACATGACTTGCTCTCAGTGAAATCATGAGTGTTCAAGTTGTTTAGCTGTTCACACCACACAACACAACGTGATTGATCCACAACAGGAGGTAACTCACTACACGAGTTAACAACGCACTACATAGAGATACAACCACGATCGGATGATAAGAGCATATCATTTGTGACTCAATGAGAGCTGTTTCAGTACTATAGTACGGTCTAAATCCTGAAAATAATCAAACACGAGTTGACAACAACACGATTCTATCTGGTCTAGAAACCATGTTTTGTAACGAAAAACCACGCAATAAAACGAACCAGAAATGACGCGAAACTACAGAGAAGAACACAACACGCGAATATGGACGTCAGACAGAAACTAGAGCTGCACACTGTTTGCTCGACGATCTGCTCTGAGAAAAAAAAATGCAAAAAAGAAAAAGTAAGATTTACCTGGTGTCCTCAACCCATGCGTTGCTATGATTGGCTGTACTCATGACATCACTGAGATTGAGTCGCGCGACTGCTCGAGATATCTAGCAGGCTAGATATTTTTCTGAGCTCGGTGACCTGTCTGCGAGCTGTCTGCGAGCTGTCTTTGATGCGTTGTTGGCTCTTTCACACTAACGGATTGGCGAGCGTTAATCGTCCGCTAATCGCCCGCGATTTGCACGCGATAACACCCTGACTTGTCGGCGACTCAACGATTTGCAAATCGGGCTTAAATCGGGCTTAAAATCACGTAGTGTGAACTAGGCTTAAGGGGATTTTTTCTTTCTTTCTAGCAAATACAATAGGTTTTCAGCACTTCGTGCCTGAACACCTAATAATGAGAGACCTTTTTGACGATTGTAGCGCCACCTATGATCCGATCCTCACGAAACTTTGCATGCTTCCTAACCATGTTAGGACACATATGCTCACCGATTTTTGTGAAGTTGTGACTTTTTTGGGGGGATTTAGGGGCTTTTGACTGAATTTTGCCACAGACCACTATCTAAATGAGCCTGTTACAGCCAACCAAATGCCAAATTTCAACTTTTTTTCGATAATTATTGATCTAGAGAGTCTAGAGAATAGGCCTAGACTGGTTTGGTCCCGATTGGGCAAAAATCCAGGGACTAGTTCGCAAAAGTGGGTTTTGGACAAAAACCGAAATAACAAATTTTTTTTGCTCCAAATGGAAATCCGAGATATACACCTTGTCCGTCTTGAGCCAGGAATTACAGTGGTGTAAAAACATTGAAGCTAAGTCAAACGGTCTAGGAGTTATGAGCAATTTAGTACTTTTGGTTGCTGTAGCGCCACCTATGGGCCAATCGGGGTCATACTCTGATAGCTTCTCCACAATTTGAGGCCCTACCATCTGACAAAGTTTCACAGCTCCAGCCCTTACGGTTTGGGCTGCACGATGCGTTTTAGGGGATTTTTTTTTCTTTCTAGCAAATACAATAGGTTTTCAGCACTTCGTGCCTGAACACCTAAAAAAAACAATTCCACTGACAAATTATTTGAAAGAGGGACACTTTACATGCACATTACAAAAACAGTGGGTTGAGGGTATGTATGGGAGAGGGGGCAGGTTGTCACATTGGGATTTATGAGGTTAGTGGTTTTGCATGTTGGTTTCTATGAGTTTATGACTCAAATTTAACTTAATACATATTAATAATACTTTTAGTAACAAGTGAATACAATATAAAAACCTTAGCATACATTTAGACAAGGCTGAAAGGTTGAAATATGTTCAACAGTATTTTCATACCAGGTTGGGTATAAATAGTCACATGTTTTAAATGTTAAAAAAAAAAACACATCTTTCAAAAAAAAAAAAAAAAAATTCAAAATAAAAAAAAAATTACATCTTAAACTTTGGTTCTAAATCACTTTGGGCACTTTTTAGCTGGATATGAGACCAGCTAAGAATGGTTTAATTTTTTAGCTATTTTATAATTTGGTAACACTTTAGTTTAGATTTTAGTCCAAATCTCACTATTTACTATTGGCTTGTTATATTACTAGCATATTACGCACTGTTTATTTATTAGTACTTATAAAGCACATATGAATGCTGTATTCGTCATGACCATATTCTACATCCCTTAATCACCCAATACCTAAATTTAACCATCATTCCTAAACTAATTTACCCGAAAAAAAGTCATAGTTAAACTAATCTTAAGTGTGACCCATAATTTTACAATTGAGGTTTAAAGTCAATGTGTTAAATGAACTCTTCTTCCTGTGCAATGACGGTGGAAATACTTTTAAAAGTGTTTTGGATATGTGGCCATACAGAAAGTGATTTCAGAAATAAACCCTGTAAAAAATATTGTTGGTTTAACTTTAAAAAAATAAAGTTGCCTTAAATTTTTAAGTTCATTGAAATGGAAAAAAAAATGAGTTAATACAATGAAGGAGATTAATTTAATTACCAGAAACTCAAAATATTATGTTATCTGAACTACATGAATTTTCTAAGTTGATTTGACAAAATAAAAAACGTTGTGATTTCAAATCATGAAAATATTTTTTTTTACAGTGTGACATCTTGTCCCATTTCAAAAAAATCTGTTTCATACTGGTATTTTAATGTAGCCAACGTGACTACAAAACTTCAGCTAAAACACTCAGAATCATATACAATAATGATATCCAAAAAAAGAAATGACCAGCCTATAAATCCCCTTCGGGCGCATTTCTGTCTTGTTTTGGACATAACTCGGGAGCTTTACGCAATGAGTCATCATCGTCTGCGTCCTTTTACGCATGAGCAAAAATCAATGTGTAAGGTGGAGCAAAAGAAGGACCGAAGTGAGTGGTGTGTCACTGGAGCAGATATAAGGTGATTGGACCGCGGGAAGCGAGTGTTTACTTGAATCGTAGTGCCGAGGACGCGTTCAATCTTGGCTGTGACCATGGAGAGCTCCAAACTCTGGACGACAGCGATGGCATGCGCTGTGCTGCTTTCCTGCATTCAAGGTGCTGAAATCGACTTTGACAACGAATCTGACTTAGAAAAGAGAGCTTTGAGAGACTTTTACCCAAAGGACCCGAATCTGACAAACGAAAAGCAGCTCGTAAGTATTGCGTAATTCTCTGCGTATAGAAAACAAATGTTTTTTTCCCTTCTTAAAAAAAATAATAATAATGTGACACTTACTTTGGATTGATTCATTACTGTTCACAGCTGGGGGCTTTGCATGACGTTTTGGAGAAACTGCAGAGTAAACGCATCTCATTTTGGGAAAAGAAGTTTGGACGCGTTCCTACAGTGAGTATAGCACAAAAAAGAATTGTCACTATTTGATATTTAATAACACTTTATGTCTATAATAATAAAATGGATTTCGTCTAGATTCAAATCACACATTTACCATCTACATTTATTCACAAAACGCTGACACTGAGGTGTCTAACACTGACGATTTGCTTTCATTTTCACATCAGTGCGACGTTGGAGAGCAATGCGCCATCAGAAAAGGCTCAAGAATCGGCAAAATGTGTGACTGTCCACGTGGAGCGTTTTGCAATTATTTTTTGCTGAAGTGTTTGTAAAGACAAAAATGGATTGTGAAGTGGAAATATACACATGGTATTACAGATATTTATACATTATGTGATTTCTATTTTTATGATTATGAAGTGCTATGAGAAAAACAGATTGTTTCATTTTTTGCTGCTCTTGATGTGTATCTAAACCTGAATAAATTATGTGGAATTTTGTTTTCTAAGGCAGTCTGTGTGTTTCCTCTAGTATAATAAAGATATTTTGTTGTGGCATATAAATTAAATGGACACCTAACTTACTCCTCAATGCACATGACAAAACATTATGCACTGCAAGAAAAATCAACTTTCTAAAATAATAAAAGTTTATTTTTGCACTGCACTTTTTACAGAAGAACAATCGAGTTAATCGAGTTATTTGATCATTTAACACTCAAAATGTAATAGAAAAAAAGAAGAAGACGTTGTTGGTTAACAACACATCCTAAATGATGATTTTGTGCAATTTTTGTTTGCAGGAAAGGGTAACACTTTATAATAAGCTTGATTAATTAACATCAGTTATCTTACTAAAAATAAACAATACTTCTACAGCATTTATTATTCTTATAGTTAATATTAATTTCAACATTTACTAATACATTATTAAAATCAAAGATTGTATTTGTTAACATTAGTTAATGCACCGTGAACTAACATGAACAAACAATGGACAGCTGTATTTTTATTTTAAATCGTTTACAAAGATGAATAAACACTGTAACAAATGCCTTGCTCATTGTTAGTTCATGTGTAGTGAATACATTAACTAATCTTAACTAATGAACCTTATGGTGAAGTGTTACCAATAATCTTTTTGAAGCAATACATCAAGTCTTTGAAAAATATGATAATGACGTATCAGGGAAAGTTTTCCATTGTTTTTCATTTCTTCAATTTGTCTCACACATCTCATTCCATCTGCATCCATGATTTCAACAACTTAGCTATAACAAAGGTTTAAAATATGTGACATTTCTGACAAAAGCCTCTGACTCACAGGAGAGAATGAGGAAAAGTGCACAGTACAGACTGTCCCATGATTAGCTCTGCCCAAGATGATGAGTCAAACGTCCGACCAAGCAGAAAAACACATCCAAATTCCCTCAGATGTCAATCACAGTCATTCAAATGGGCGCTTTCACTTCTTGTTAGGTTCATTTATGTTTGTAAATATTTTAGAGAGTGCCACTGCCAGCAGAAGAAGAGTGGAATGCGACACGAAATAGCCTACGCGTCTGCTGTTGCTGGCTGGCATTGAGAAACAGGTCAAACACGTCTCTGCTTAAAAATAGATGTTGCCTCATTTTATATAACAATCAAACCTCTGTGCACGTTTAAGCCGTTTAATATTCAGATATCACAATGATTTTTCATTGTTCATTTGATTGTGTAATTGTATTCAGGTTGCTGGAGAGGAAGCTAATTGATTATGAGGAAAGCGGTATGTGATGTGTAATAATTAACTGTCATTTGCTTTATAAGGAACTATTAGATCTGCTCTGACACGAGATTAAACAAATGAGCACTGACGTGATGTAAACACAATAATTACAAACATTTTTACAAATTTGAAAATATAGCTGCAAGCTGTAATCATCTTAATCTTTTCAAATATAACGTTTCTTTGCTGTCATTTTGGCAAGAAAGTCCATCACGAGTCTCCCCTGACAGGGTTTGATGAAATAGCAATAGATTCTGGCTTCACAATAAACAAATGAAAGGAAATTCCTCCCTTTTACCGTTAAACTGTCATAAGATATGTGAACAGTTTGTATGATGACTTATTTTAAACAGTTAAGCTTAATTACAACTCAAGTTTTGGTCGATTTGTGTTTGTATTTATTTCTATAATACAGTAAATATGTGGCCTTTTAACTTTTAAAACTTTTTAAACAGTGCTTAACTGTTTAAACTTTAACCATAATGCACCATTATGATAATCAAACACAGATATCAAATTATAAATAGCACACATTTTGCCATAAACCAAAGTGATGCAAATTGTTATGTATCTTTTCAAATATATATGCCTTTAAATGTCTCTTTGCTGTATATTATATTAAAAGAGCAAAATGACATTGTTTACTCGATTTAATCGTACAGCAATATATTCAGTCATGCCAGACAACTCACAAAAATCTGTATACAGTTTATACTGTATACTGTATACAATATATATATATACACACACACACACACACACTCACCTAAAGGATTATTAGGAACACCATACTAATACTGTGTTTGACCCCCTCTGGCCTTCAGAACTGCCTTAATACTACATGGCATTGATTCAACAAGGTGCTGAAAGCATTCTTTAGAAATGTTGGCCCATATTGATTGGAGAGCATCTTGCAGTTGATGAAGATTTGTGGGATGCACATCCAGGGCACGAAGCTCCCGTTCCACCACATCCCAAATATGCTCTATTGGGTTGAGATCTGGTGACTGTGGGGCCATTTTAGTACAATGAACTCATTGTCATGTTCAAGAAACCAATTTGAAATGATTCGAGCTTTGTGACATGGTGCATTATCCTGCTGGAAGTAGCCATCAGAGGACGGGTACATGGTGGCCATAAAGAGATGGACATGGTCAGAAACAATGCTCAGGTAGGCTGTGGCATTTAAACAATGCCTAATTAATAATAATAATTCATTACATTTATATAGCACTTTTCTCTGCACTCAAAGCGCTTTACATAGAGGAGGGAATCTCCTCAACCACCACCAGTGTGCAGCATCCACCTGGATGATGCGACGGCTGCCATATTGCGCCAGAACGCCCACCACACACCAGCTTACTGGTGGAGAGGAGACAGTGATGAAGCCAATTGGTATAGATGGGGATGATTAGGAGGCCATGATGGACAGAGGCCACTGGGCAAATTTGGCCAGGATGCCGGGGTTACACCCCTACTCTTTCGAAAGACATCCTGGGATTTTTAATGACCACAGAGAGTCAGGACCTTGGTTTAACATCTCCTCCGAAGGACGGTGCTCTTTGACAGTATAGTATCCCCATCACTATACTGGAGCGTTAGGACCCACACAGACCACAGGGTGAGCGCCCCCTGCTGGCCTCACTAACACCTCTTCCAGCAGCAACCTGGCTTTCTCAGAAGGTCTCCCATCCAGGTACTAACCAGGCTCAGCCCTGCTTAGCTTCAGTGGGCAACCAGTCTTGGGCTACAGGGTGATATGGCTGCTGGCTTTTAATTGGCACTAAGGGGCCTAAAGTGTGCCAAGAAAATATTCCCCACACCATTACACCACCACCAGCCTGCACAATGGTAACAAGTCATGATGGATCCATGTTCTCATTCTGTTTACGCCAAATTCTGACTCTAACATCTGAATTAGGGCTGTCAAACGATTAATCGCATCCAAAATAAGTTTGTTTTTACATAAAATATGTGGGTGCACTGTTTATAATTATTTTATATATATATAAATACACACACATGCTTGTATATATATTCAAGGCATATTTTCATGTATATACTGTATATCGATTTATATATAATTTATATTATATATAAATATTTTATATATAAATAATACTTTTTTTCTTAAATATACATGCATGTGTGTGTATTTATAAATATACAAAATAATTATACACAGTGCACCCACATATATTATGTAAACACAAACTTTTATATGGATGCAATTAATCGTGATTAATCGTTTGACAGCCCGTCTCTCTCTCTCTCTCTCTCTCACACACACACACACAGTATATACTATATATGAAGAGTTCAGATGCAAAAGCCTCTAAATCCCATTTGAAATTTTCTTCTTTAATGATGATTTTTATCAAACTTGTATATTTAATTTCAGTAATTTCACTTAAATAACAATTAATAGGTAATTATCATTGGCATTTAAGTGAAATCACTGAACTTAAATATACAAGCTTGATAAAAATGATCATTCTAGAAGAAAATTTCAAATGGCACTTAGAGGCTTTTGCATCTGAACTCTTCATATATTTGGAACCACCCCATCAAGTCTGAGATCTCTACGGCTTCCGGTCTCTGATGTCTAGACACTTTTAGGAAAACTTATAATAATTATCAAAACAGTACAAATAAATCTGGTGTAATTAACACAAAACCTTAAGAATGTTTATTTTTAAAATGTCACAACAAAACAAAACAAAAAGAGAGGGATAGAAACAACATATGAACCCCAGGTAAACCTCAAGTAAACTTTACATTAAACCAAACACTTACACTTCAGTGATAACTCTGCCACAACAATCATCATGACACAGGTGGCGGTTTTTATTTGACATTCAAAAAATCTGCCCAAAGGTCCACAACAACAGCAACATTACCATTCTCTGTCACAGTGGTAGAAATGTTTCATATATACGAATATATGTGAAACGAGGGGAAAATATAGAAAAAAAATCAGAGTGGCGTAAAATCTAGGTATCAAGCTAACAATAATATTTTTTACTGTATTTTTATTGTTTTATTAACTATATTTGTTATTTTGAATATTGGACCAGGAAAAAATCCAATCACTGTCAACTGTATATTCTCAATGTCATGTTTCAGAAATAAATAAAACAAAAGTTATTGACATTTATACTAATTAAAATAGGCACTTTTTTAACTGCCAACATTTTTCATAGAACTACAACTGCAGAAATGAAGATCTAAACCATTAACTTCACAACCATAAACAAGACTCTAAAGCAACAGAGCAACCCTTTTACAAGCCACAAAACTGACCAGCACTTGTTTTTTAAGATCCCTTTTTCACACAACTAAATAACTCAGTCCTTCTCCTTAGTGCCATTCAGAATGGTCATAACTGAAAATCTTTGGGACGTCTCCACGGCTGCCCCGACTAAATCACTGAGCAGAATAGAGCTCTACTGGCCTTCCTGAAAGGGATAGCTGAGAGCTGGAGGGAAGACCTGGCTCCTGGACTGTTCATCCAGCAGAACCACATCGTCAACGTCCCGTCCTCGGAACCTGCGGCGGCAAATTTTCACTGTCACTTTTTGCCCTTGAAAAACTTTGAGTGCTTCCTTGGAGGCCATTGCCTTGGCGGCACACTCATCGCGCCCGTAGCCCGTACCCATGTAGACGGTGCAGCAGCGCAGTTCACACACCTGGCCTTCTTTTTGGGTACGTCCCATTGGCAGGTCAGGAATGTCTTTGAGAGGTACAAACACACAGCTAAGACTGGCCTTGCATGACTCCACACAACTGCGCAAGATTTCGTAGTGTTCCAGGTTGGGACCAAAGCCACCAGCAGACACGAGCTTCCAAGCAACCGCCTTGTAGAGTCGATTAAAAAAGGGCTGGTGTTCTGCGGGCGCCCCCGGTGGAGGGCCTGATTTCAGAGTACTCTTCGCATGAGCTTTAACGTCTGGATCATTAGGTTTAGCCTTCTTACCCTGGTAATCAGCATCCAATTCTGCAAAATACAGGGGGGAAAGCTCAGCTATTATACTACTGTTCAAACGTGGTCAGTAATAAAGAAATCAATAGTAAACTAATAGTTAATACATTAATAGACTGTATAAAATAGTGAGTTCTTCATGCATTGTCAGTGTAATTAACGAAGTGTTATTGTTGAATTCACTTTTAAAGAGTTAGATAATGCTCTATTAACAACTTATTAACCAGTATTTCCAACTTTAGATTAGGTCACTGAAAATCGGAAAAGTGCTGTGAACTAAACTTTATTGGACATGAATTGGATTCATATTCAGCGTTCCTTCAAATGTTTTACAAATACATTAAAGGGATTGTTCACCCAAAAATGAAAATTCTGTCATCATTTACTCGCCCTCAAGTTGTTGCAAACCTGTATGAGTTTCTTTATTCTACTGAACACAAATGAAGATATTTTGTTTGGCACCATTGACTTCCATAGTAGAAAAAAAAAAATACTATGGAAGTCAATTGTGCCAAAGTTCAATTCATTCTTCAAAATATCTTCATTTGTGTTCAGCAGAAGAAAGAAACTCAAAATGGTTTGCAACAACAACAATTTTTGGGTGGAGTATCCCTTTAAGCCTATCCCCAAAGCTAAACATAAAAAAAAGTAAATAGCAATGCTGTCATTATGAAATGCATACAAAATACTCATTAAATCACGTTGTTAAAATACATCATTTAGGATAAAGTAATGGAACTACAGTTTATCAGCTAATAATCAACTATAAACTTAATCAACAGTTTGCAAATTATGATAAATAGTTCATTACTGTATACAGTGTGCATTATATTACCTAACAATTTTAATCAGAAATGGCACATTCATCAAAAAATCAGCACAACGGTTTTCAACATTGATATAAGAAGAAATGTTTCTTGAGCAGCAAATCATATTAGAATGATTTCTGAAGGATCATGTTGCACTGCAGTAATGATGCTGAAAATTCAGCTTTGCCATCATAGAAATAAATGACATTTTAAAATATATTACAATAGAAAAATGTTATTTAAAATTGCAATAATATTTCACAATATGACTGTTTTTATTGTATTTTTGGTTAGGCAAATGAAGTCTTGGTGAGCATAAGAGACTTTGAACAGTAGTGTACATTAGTTTTTATTTGTCCCCGTAGGGAAAGTGTCTTTTCAGCAATGTTCACAGGCATCATAAATTGGCATACAAAAAATAATAACACTAAAAAGGCCAGAGGATGCCTCTTATCACTCACAATATTGTTTGCCTTTTTTTCATGACTATGTGATGTATTCCCTAACAAATTACTTGCCATTATTACAACTTTCCTTACTGATTTCTTCTGTACTTTGGAAGCATAACCATACCAACAAACAACACTGAATTTCATGACACTTTTCAAAGAAGCTCCATAAAACTTTGTTGTGGAGATTTTAATTTGAAGATTTGAAGGCAATTTCTTTAAGAATACTCTGTCGTGTCTTCATACTTGTAACTCGTTAGCATGTCCCATTTAAGCTCATGGTCTAGCACTATGCCAAGGTATTTATAATTTGGGTCACACTATATTATGTGCCCTTAACTACTATCCTTCCATACAAAAATGGGTACAATGTATTTATTATGCTTGCAAAACACCTTTTGCTGCAACTGAGGTGGGATACGTGTAAGGTCAGGGACAGGTTTGGTGGTACGGGCAGTTGGGTTAAGTGTAAGAGAAGGGTCAACAGTGTAAGCATATATATAGATGTAATTACAAAAAATTATTATAGCTGTAAATACATGCAGGTATTTTTTTGCATATAAAATGTAAAAAAAAACAAAAACATGCATGTACAGAATAAGTGCATTATATGAAATGATTCATTTAAATATTAGTACAGTACAGTAGTTAAAGACTCCTAATATAAAGTGGGGCCATAATTTTTAACTGATTGGATTGGATTGAACTTTATCCAATCCAATCAGTTAAAAATTATGGCCCCACTTTATATTAGGAGTCTAATTTTTAACTGATAGTATTGGCTCCCCATTAAGCAATGTATTTATTTAAATGACACACATTATAGATTGTCCATTTACCTGAAACTGCAGGTCTTTTATTTTTTCCCATGATTTCATCTCTAGTCCGTCGCTCAGGGGCCTCAATCACAGTGATTCCTTCCGCCATCTCATTTATTTTGTCCATTACAGGCTGTGGATATCTGCATTAAAGTCAACGACATAAGAGTGCTCTCAATAAAAAAGGAATCTTTATTTAAAAAAAAAAAATAAATCAAGAATCAAAAATCATCTGACAATATTAGAAATGTATTAGAAGTGTGACGTGACTTTCATTTGGTAAGCGTTTTTCAAATATTAATATTACTAATAACAAAAATGCTCTATAGATAATTTATTTTAGATCATAATAAAAATTATGCCAAACTATGTTTTCCTTTCAAGAATTTCATTCTTTTATTCTTCATTTTAATATCAGGACAGTTCTATAACATTCACATTTTCGACTTTATTTCTCCCCAAAAAACATGAAAATTCATAGAAAACTTAAAATATTCTAATCACAGAAGAGATTTATTTAAAGCCATTTTATGTACGCATTACCGTTCAGAAGTCTAGGGTCGAAAAACAAGGCTGAATTTATTTGATCAATAAAATCAGTCTTAAAAAATATTATGAAATATTACAATTTAAAATAATATAGTTAATAGATTCTAAAATGTAATGTATTCCTGTGATGACAAAGTTTAATTGTAGCCATTATATAATGCAGTAGCCATTACTTATTTCTTATTATTATCAATGTTGAAAACGGTTGTGCTGCTTCATATTTTTGTGAAAAAACATGAAATTCTTTAATGAATATACATTTCTCTCATACCATTATAAAAGGTCTTTACACTGTCACTTTTTTTAACATTTTTAAAGCATCTTTGCTATATATTAGTATTAATTTAAATAAATGAATAAATAAATCCAAACTTTTGGGTAGTATATTTCAGAATAAATTTATATAGATCTGCGAAAATTATATACATGTCACTGACCCATTTAGAACTGATATTATACGAAATGCCTTTTACGTTCATGAAAACAACAACAAATGAAGAAAGTCCATGATAAAATGACAATTACCGACAGCCCAAAAACACGTGGTTGGCCCAAACCATAGACAGAGACAGTAGTCTGTCTAAAGTAGGACTTGGGGTCCCAGGTTTGATTGTAGGAAAAGCCTCCATATTGCGCAGGACAAACTCTCTCCTCGCATGCCATTGTTTATTTGTCTCACAATATCCTCTTAAAGATTCCACCCAGTTCACGAGGTGTGGATTCTGACCGAGGAACTCAGACACGATATCTGCTCCTGTCCCCGCCGCCATCACTGAAAACATGTAAAACAATCAAAAGTTACTTTGAGAAGTTCATAAATGGCAAGTGTCCCAAACACAGGTTCAGGCCCAGAGGACGGCTGTAATTCTAGGCATGTTTCCCAGTGACAGACAAACAAACAAACAAACAGTTCATCAGTGGTTGGCAAGATAGGAAATCTGCAGACAGAGAGAACAGCTCATACATAAACATCAGTACACTGATTTTAGGTACACTGGTTCACTATAGTTTAAGGCTTGCTTTCTTCATACAATATCGCAAAGATTAGTTTTTAGCAGGCTATCACGATACAATTACCAAAACATTTTAGTAATGCATGTAAATGACCACTTTGCTCATCCTGTGTTGATTTAATGACTCCAATATTAACGTACATGAGTCCAAGCAGTCGCTAGGGCCAATCAGTATGTAACGTTACAATAATGAAACGGCAAAACACACTAAACAACTGCAACAGATCGTTAAGAGAACATAAACAAGATTTACCTCGAACTATATTATCCGCAGACAAGACCTCATTAGCTGCATGTAGTAAAATTAAGTTAAATGTGACTGTAGTGCAGCTGTCTGAGCACTTCCCCTGTCGCTTTCGAGATTTACGTCATCAACGTGCGACGGGGTTTTGGCGGTGCAAAATAATGATGAGAAAGTATTACCTGTGTTTTTATTACGCTGTCTGACTAGCAGCGTCGGTAAAATGATCCATGAGTTGCTTCTGGCTCTCAGTGGATATCCTGGGACCATATTCACTTGGAATAAACGGAATGGATTGCAGGTATTTTATGCCGTATTCTGTCATTGACGTATGTAATGTCTCAATACAGAATTACGCATTTGCATCATGGCTGTACGGAAACAGGAAAATATATTTTTAACTAACATGTCAATAGTTTTTGTATCACATTTATAAATGCATTTATAAAAAAATATCCCTTAAAGTTGCATTGCATTTACATATGACTGGTATACAGAATAATCCATACCATGTTGCATACATGCCCCAGACATGGTAATATCATGGTATTCTGAAGTACTTAAAGAAATACCATGTAAAAAAGCAATAATTTGTTTGAATTCCAGTATAAAATAAGATGCATCAAGTGTTGTTGATCACAGGTGTCCCAGGACCTTCCATTCCTCCACCCCAGTGAAACCAGTGTCCTCAATCGGCTCTGTAAAATGGGCACTGACTATGTGCGCTTCACAGAATTCATAGAGCAACACACAGGTCATGTCCACCAACAGGTAATCAGATCATAATCTTCAAGCTTTCATTGTGTGTCAAGGACATGATCAGATCGAGGCAGAAGTGTGACTCCTTCTCCATGTCTCACAGGAGCACTACTCCAGCCAGCCGAGTCAGTCTGGGCTTCACGGCATTTATCTGCGTGCGTTCTGCACTGGACTGAACTCAATGCTTCAGCCCTATCGACAGGCTTTACTGGACCTTGAAAAAGAGGTTGTACATTTGGAGAGTCATTATAGAGCTTTTTGATCCATATTTGCAGATAATATTAAACGATTTACATTTTTTTCTTACAGTTTCTTGGTGATCCACACCTCTCTATTTCTCATGTAAACTACATGCTGGAACAGGTAAAGAGAAAACTTGACTTTTTACCTGAACACCTGATCCACTGAAATATGTGGAACTGTCAAAAGTTTGGGGTCAGTAAGATTTTTTTTTCTATAGTTGTATGTATTTAAGGCAATTAATAGTTTTATTCAGCAAGGATGCATTAAATGAATCAAGTGACTGTAAAAACGTTTAGGTTATAAAGTTGCACAAAAAAAAAAAATCTGTTTAAAATAAATCCTAGAAAGAAATGTATCATGGTTTCCATCATCAATGAGTAATGGCTGCTTGAAATTAAGCTTTGCCAACAAAAAACGTTTCACAAGATAACTATTTTTATTGTATTTTTGATTTAATAAAAGTGAGTGGTAGCTTTTGTGAGCATAAAAGATTTTTAAAAATTTTACCAGACTCCAAACCCAAACCCTACATACAGTGGTTTAATTCATTACATAATTAAACAAATGGATTTAAACTAAATTCAACCAAGTCCCATATTTTCAATACGGACAATGACTATATGTCTAACTTGCAGTTTATTCAGTTTCAGCTTCTCTTCCCATCTGTGATGGTTGTTGTGGAGACCATCAAGTCTCAGAAGGTTGGTAACTAGATGGATGCCACCTGTTTGCGGTAAATGATTAGAAGAGTGCATGGTTGGAAATAATAACCTTCTGAAACTTTCTTCTTGTTTCAACAGATTCATGGCTGCCAGATCCTAGAAACCGTGTACAAGCACAGCTGTGGAGGACTGCCTCCTGTCAGGACGGCCTTAGAGAAGTGAGCTCTCAAAAACCCTACTAAAAACCCCTAAGGCTCGAATGTAAGACACATAATTCTATTTTTACTGCTCTAATGGTAGTGTCTGTTTCCCAGGATTCTTGCAGTGTGCCATGGCGTGATGTATAAGCAGCTGGCTGCGTGGATGCTGCACGGGTTGCTACTGGATCAGAGTGAGGAGTTCTTTGTCAAGCAGGGTCCCAGTGCTGGCGGAGCCACAGCTGCACAGGAGGAAGAGGAGGAGGACCTGGGTATCGGAGGGCTGAGTGGAAAACAGCTCCGTGAGCTGCAGGATTTGGTGAGAGACTAAGGATGCAATACAGATTGGATGTGACCCACCACGAATGTGTAAGCAGGAAAAAAAGCACATGGATTCCGATATTCTCAGATCGTTTTCAGGCCTCATTCATAAATATTCAAATAAATCTGACGTGAGTCGGAAACTTGCATTTGCGTCTGCCACGTAAGCACCCAATAGTTAAGGGAGAACTTCCGGTGCAAAACGAACCTTTGGTCTAATAAAACATCGGTACCTAGTCAACCGTTCTCTGAGATTTGTTTTCATGATAATCGAATGTAAAGAGTTTTATCTTCACACTTATGAAATAGATGCTCCCTGGCAAAACATCTACTATAATGTGATGAAATATTTGCTATTTTTATGTTGTTGTTGTTGTTTTTAAACCTAATCAAAAAACACAGCCGCCTTTAAACAGCCATCAATAGCAAAAGGTTGGCAGCTGAACGGTGTTATTACAAACCAGCCAAACTCTTTCGGCTTGTACATGAATAGAAATTTAGCATTTTTTTTACTGATTGTGATTTATTATAACAATTAATACATTTTCTGTTGGTTACTTTCCCTCTGTAGAGGCTGATTGAGGAAGAGAACATGCTTGCACCTTCTCTGCAGCAGTTCTCCTTGCGTGTGGAGATGCTTCCCTCATACATCCCTGTTCGGGTAGCTGAAAAGATCCTCTTTGTTGGAGAGTCTGTGCAAATGTTTGAAAATCACAACCAGAGTCCATCGCGAGCTGGTGAGTGAATGAGCGTTTTGGGTTTGTTGTTCAGGTGTGTTCGTGATGGTTTTGTTTCATAACGCTGCCCTCGTGTGGTTGCTCAGGGTCTATACTGAAGCATCAGGAGGACATGTTTGCAGCAGAGCTCCACAGACTCAAACAGCAGCCTCTCTTTAGTCTGGTGGACTTTGAGAATCTTGTGGATGGCATTCGGAGCACAGTTGCTGAGGTTGGTACAGTAACTAAATAGTTTTTTAAAGCTGAATCCCAAAATGTGAAACATGTCTAGTCTATAACATCTCTGGGTTATATTTCACAAGATGAGTGAAGCTCATTTTTAAGCCATTATGACATTATTTTACAAGATCTGTGAATGGTGTAATCAAGTCAGCCTCTTTATGCTTTCAAAATACTTAAATAGTTGTATGCATATTTTGAAATAAACGTATAACATAGAAAAATATTTTGATAAGTTCCTATTCGTTAACAAATGGATTCATAAATTAACTAACAATGAGCAATACATTTGTTACAGTATTTCTTAATCTTTGTTAATGTTAGTTATTATTCAATATAATGGATCTGAGCTAACATGAGACAATTCAAATCAAAATCAAAAACTTTCAATTTTAATAATGTGTTGATAAATGTTGAAATTAAAGGGATACTCCACTTTTTTTTGGAAATAGGCTCATTTTACAACTCCCCCAGAGTTAAATAGTTGGATCTTACCGTTTTCGAATCCATTCAGACGATTTTCTGACATTTAGAAGAATATCTTTAACCAGACAGTTTCTGGTTTCATTGACTCCCATAGTATATATTTTTCCTACTATAGAAGTCAATGGGACAAAAAACTCTCTGGTTAAAGATATACTTCTAAATATTAGAAAATCGGCTGAATCGATTCGAAAATTATAAAACTCAACTGTTTAACTCTGAGGGAGTTGTAAAATGAGCCCATTTCCAAAAAAGTGGAGTATCCCTTTAACATTAAACATATTAACAAATGCTTTCAAGAAGTATTTTTATTGTTCTTTTTAACTAATAGTTAACTAATGTTAACAAATGAAACCTAATTAGAAAGTGTTACCAAAATGGTTTGAAAATTGAATTTCGAAAATATAGTGTATTGTATTAGTAAAGAGAATCTAAAAGAACATTAAATCAATGGCAGAGCTCCTCCAGTCACGGAAAACGTGGAAATATCAGGAAATTTTAACATTATAATTTCACGCCCCGAAAATTCACAGAAACTTGTACAATGTGACAGTTACATTCTGAAACGCCAAAATGTAACTTTTTTTTCAAGGTGAAAAATTAGCATATTTTCATGAGATTCACCCGCACTAATAGCTCTACAAAACATCAGTTATTGTCCGTATTGAAAATTGTGTTTGTCTTTTCTTGTAGCACTTATGGACTTTGATGGTAGAGGAATCTGATCTTTTGGGGCAGCTTAAGGTAAACAGAGCGATTTGTTGATGGTCCGCTTTTGCTGGCACACTTTTGCTCTCACAGTGAATGAGTTGTTGCTGTTTCAGATCATTAAGGACTTTTACTTGTTGGGGCGAGGTGAATTGTACCAAGTCTTTATTGACCTTGCTCAACATATGCTGAAAACCCCACCATCTGCTGTTACTGAACATGGTATTGATTCATTTTTCTTATAACACATGAAAAACACCCACTTCAAATTCTTCCATCCTCTTCATTATTCCTCTGATTTTGCTATTTTTGTTTCAGATGTCAATGTGGCATTTCAGCAAGCAGCTCATAAAGTGCTTCTAGATGATGACAATCTTTTGCCCCTCCTCCATCTCACCATAGACTACCAAGGGAAAGAAAGCAAAGGTATTGCTTAACGACTAGCATTTTTAGCCCTAACCAACCCTGTGTTCGCATATTAAATACTTTACATAATTCTATAATTATGCTCGCAGAGGCTTCTGGGAATCGAGAGGGCACCACTCCTCCACAGGAGAGTTCTCCTCGTGAGGCTCCGCCCACTGGCTGGGCTGCGCTGGGATTGGCTTACAAGGTTCAATGGCCCCTACATATTCTTTTCACTCCTGCTGTGTTGGAGAAGTAAGCCATTGGTTTATATTAGCCATTTAATATTATTATTCCATTAATCAACTGTATGAACACCACAGCGGTTAACCCATGCTTCGTTTCAGGTATAACGTAGTGTTTCGTTACCTGCTGAGTGTGCGTCGTGTCCAGTCCGAGCTGCAGCACTGCTGGGCTCTGCAGATGCAGCGCAAACATCTTAAATCAAACCAGACGGATGCAGTTAAATGGAGACTCCGCAACCATATGGCCTTCCTAGTGGACAACCTTCAGTATTACCTTCAGGTTACAACTTCATCTCTTTGGCTATGGACTACACACTGCTAAAAGTATTTTTCTGATGATGTGAAAAACATGCGCTACAGTTTAAAGGTCAATAGTACATTTTTTGAAATATGTTATCTGTTATGCTCACTGAAGCTGCATTTAATTTATATACAAATAAATTATTTTATTCCTGTGACTGCAAAGCTGAATTTTCAGCATCATTACTTAAGTGTCACAAGATCCTTCAGAAATCATATCTAATATGATGATTTGCTGCTCAAGAAACATTTCTTATTATTATCAATGATGAAAACAGTTGTGCTGCTAAGAACAGCATTTATTTGAAATAGAAATCTTTTGTAACATTATGAAGGTCTTTTACTGTCAGTTTGATCCATTTGATGTTTCTTTGCTGAAGTATACATATATTTTTTTACTGATTCCCCCAAGTGTACATACATACTAATAGGGACCTATTAAGATGTCAACATTGCATCATATGTATATATATATATATATATATATATATATATAAAACATTCATGGCCCGGTTTAGATTAAACCAGGATTAGGGCTTCATTCAATTAGGACATTTAAGTAGATTTTATAAATGTGACTTCGAGAAAGAAAAAAAAAAAAAAAAAAAAAAAACATTATTGGTGTGCATCTTAAACAATGGGACTGACATATTTTAAGATTTTTTTTTTACACTCACACAGATTCACCAGAGAAAGTCTACCATCTGGACACCAATAATATTTTTAACATGCTAATCTTGCATACTGTTTGTTGTTTAGTATTCAAATTGAGACCAAGCATAATAATAATGAATATACTGTATTTTAATATCATTATTTTGCATTGTTCTTCAGGTGGACGTTCTGGAGTCTCAGTTTTCGCAACTCTTACAACAGATCAACTCCACACGAGACTTTGAGAGCATTCGATTGGCCCATGACCATTTCCTCAGCAATCTTCTCGCACAATCTTTCATATTGCTCAAGCCTGTGAGTGTCCAGAACATTTCTCTGTGTATCCCAGATTTTGTGTTTTGCTTTTGGTTAAATATTCATTTTATTTCTCTCCTAGGTGTTTCACTGTTTAAATGAAATTTTGGACCTTTGTCACAACTTTTGTTCCCTGGTCAGTCAAAATCTTGGGCCTCTGGATGAAAGAGGAACAGCCCAGCTAGATATTCTTGTGAAGGTAACTTTGCTTTTGTGAATTGTATGCACATTTATGGAAGTCAATATCTGCCACATCAAAAAAAATCATGCTTTGGTAAGTCATAAATCTAAATCGAGATAAAAAGCTCAAATCAAAATTGACAGTCAGAACCATGACCAGTCAATTATGTGTTGAAACTGAGCTAAGTGAAATTGTCATTTATTTATTTTTAAGAAAAACTGTCAAAACAAACTTTGTCACAATTATGATTTCCTAAAGTTTTTTTTTCTTGTGGCAGAAATGGGCTTCCATAAATTCTTCCATCTGTAATAATTTCAAAATCTTCAAAACAACACTTTGTCATAAAATGAATGATTTAAAAACATGTTTTTAATGTGGCAGAAATAGGTTTGATAGATATTGCTGTACTTTTACTTCCCAGGGATTTAGTCGTCAGTCGTTCCTGCTTTTCAAGATTCTTTCCAGCGTTCGGAACCACCAGATAAACTCTGACTTGGCACAGCTGCTGTTACGACTAGACTACAACAAATACTACACACAGGCAGGAGGCACGCTGGGAAGGTAGGCATGAGTGATGCAGTGCTTTAGTGAGCCGATTCATGCAAAAATGTAACATGTTGTTCGTTGTCCTGCAGTTTTGGCCTATAAAGTGGATCCTGAAGATCTCGGAGGCAAACCTCACACAATGGTGCATTTCATCTTAAAACATGCCCAATACAATACTTGTTCATTTGTACATTAAATTAATATGATAGGGCTCCTGTCAATGTCACTGCTTGTGTCCTGCTTTTACCGTACTCTCAACTACCCTATGCCATTTTACAAAAAGTAAAACTATTCTTTGAACACGTAAAATCTGTAAATACCATGTGCTTTGTAATCTCTGTTATGAAATAAAACCGACAAGTGGAACAATCACGATTTCTTTATGTCATAAAAACTATGTACAGTAAAATGCATGCACTAAAACAGAGGACATTTAAAAGACACGGGAGAAGACACCAGAGGACGGTGGTTTACGTAGACGGGTTGTGACAGAATGCAGAATTGCTGTCATAGCTGAGGCACTTTCCACAGATCAAGCTCTGAATCAGCCACTCCAGAGAGACGACAGGCATGTCCGGGGCCACACGTTTCAGTTCCTCAGAGGGACATGCAGTTGCTGTCACTGCCAGGTCTAACTTCATGTTTGTAATGTCTGTTAATGACAATCACGTTATTCCATATGCTTTTCTGATTACTTTGCCACCAGTTTTTTTTTTAGTGCATACTTAAAAGGTACACTATGTAGCTTTTGTCCAAAATTTCAACATGACATCATGACTTTTGCATAAACATAAACGCGTTTATGTCTACGCCATTAACGTCCGAGTGATTCCGCATGTCAGTACACGCAGTCAAATGTCCTTACGAAACGAAGCAAAATGTAGATCTACATCTGGGGAGCGATCTTTTTTTCTTCCTAGGATGGTAAGTGAACAGTCATAAATGCCATTAACCCCAGTGACAGTTAGGTTTAGGGACGGGGTTGAGGTAAGTCATATATTTATATACAGTAATAACGTTAAGTCAACGGCGTTCATAAACACGCTGAAAAGCGATTATGCGTGTTGATAGCACGCCAAAAATGGAAATACGAATTGGCGTGTCATACACACGCTGCTTCATGAGATCAGTCTGCAAAATTTAATGAGCGAGTACATTGGAAGTGCAGAGTCTGCTCTTTGGTTCATGGCATGCCATTTTGCACGGTCGAGCGCACTCTAGCAAATTGCACCCAAACAGTGCACTCATGCAAAATGGCATGCCATGATCGGAAGAGCAGACTCTAGGTTCAAGGATGAAGAAGAATATAAAGCATGATAATATAATGAATCCATTTTTCAAACCATGTTTTTACATAGATTTGAATTTTTAATTTGTATTTATTTTAATTATGGCTGTCAAACGATTAATCGCCTCCAAAATAAAAGTTTGTGTTTACATAATATATGTGTGTGCACTATGTATAATTATTTTTATATATAGAAAGCGGTTTTGCTGAGAAAGACGGAAAAAAGACATGGACGAGACTCGAGACTATACATTTAAAATGAAGTAGTGCAGTCCAATGGAAAAAAATGCATTTTTCCGATACAAGACGAGAGCTTATTGCTCATTACCAAATTGTTGTTATTTTGGTAATTTGGCATTTTATTGCAGTTAGTTTTTCAGTTACTGTTGTTAGTTTTAGTTTTTCATTTTTTATTTCAGTCTACAAAAATGTTTTTCACCAATCGATTTAGTTAGATCGTTTACGAAAACAACCTTGTCCTGAATCACTATGATACGCCTATATTAAGTGTTTCTATTCGGACTATTTTAGACCCGGCGAGACGTCAAATGCTGCCAAGTAGCCCAGTACCTGCGTGACTCATCATATACATGAACAAAAAGTAGCTCCAGCTACAATGTTTCCTTCCACAAGACACATGCAGTGCCAGAAGTTACAAAGTGTACCTTTAAAGCTACATCTACATTTTGCTGAAGAGCTAAAGGTACTGTTACCCACCAGGAATGTCTTCATTTTCTTTATGGTGATGAACTTTTTCTGCACCACCCATGGAAAGCAAAGAGGTCCACAAATCCACACGATCTTCTGAAATCAGCATCACCTTCAGTGCTTTAAAAGGGTTCCCACGAGGATGCCTGAGGACAGGGAACACAAGAAAACAATCACAAAAGAAAATTCAAGCACCAGGCTTTAAGGCAGCCATGAAAAAAAAATAAACAAATGTATTCAACAACAAATTATGTATGTGCCTTTCTCAAACTCAAAGCAAATTATACAATTATATATTCAGATCAATACAGAGAAATAAACAAGTCCAATAATCCCTTTAAGTGTGTTTAAAAGATTTTAAAGCTTAGAGTTAATTAAGAGTAGTGGTTTGAAATGTAATTATAACACCATTTTTCAAAAAGCGGTTCAGTCTGAATTCGATTCGATTTTCAGTACATTTTTTCCTATCGTTTAGGACATGACAGTTTAGTCATACACAAAGGGCAGTATTGTCTACAGCCGTGTAGGAATTAACTTATTTACATTACTGGATGGTGACAGTAAATGCATGAGCAGTTCAAAAACATTAATAAGAAATGTGTGAAATACAGTACTGACTTGATTCAGTTTTAAGAAATTTCTAGTTTTCAGTGCTCTCTTTACAATAAGTTACAGGTGTCTTGGCATTATTCTCTTACTGGTAGACAAGTCCTTGAATGGTCTTATCTCTGGATATCCTGAATGAGTATCAAAGAACGCTGAAATACACTAGTTAAAAGCTAGAATAATTCTGAGGTCTAGATTAAAACAACGAGAAGATTGTGCATTTGCTGTAGCTCCCTAACTTTGGAATAGCTTGCCTAATTATATCAGACCAGCTACTAGAGTTTATGAGTTTAAAATCAAACCTTAAAACATGTTTTATGGCTTTTAACCAATGACTAGCAGTTTATGCGATTTATTGCTCTCAGTATCGTATAGTTATGTAAAGCACATTGGTCAAAATGTGTTGTTTTAATTGTGCTATATAAATAAAGTGGCTGACTGTCTCATCCAAACGAGACAAGCTCTTACCACTCCACAATGCATCCCTCTGGCCCCAGACCAGCAGGAAGTAGGTAGTTCCTGTAGTTGAGCAGCTTTTTCTCCTGGCAGCAGTCCCTCACCCACATCTGAGACACACAGGGAACTCCACCTGCCACACACAGCAGGTACTTCCTGGTCCGACAGTGCTGGTCGGCAATCAGCAAGCTCTGATAGGCTGCTTTACACTGACAATGCAGGAAACACACATACATAAAGCATGCAACTCTTGCAGGAGAGAGAGGAGTTGTCTGAAATATACGAGCTCACCTGTTCTTCATTAAAGTCGAGCAGGATCATTCCTCCTCCCGCCTCCAGCTGTCTCACTGTATAGAGCTTGTTATATGCGGCTCTCAGCACACAGTCTAACAAGTGACAAAATAATACAAAACAAAAGGTTCTGGACCATGTATACAGTATATATGTAAGCAACAAGGTACGAGACGCTGTGCTGTATCGTGAATAAGTCACGGCTGAAGGGAGTTAGTAGGCACAACGCAAACAAAGCTGTGATTTATTCACGATACAACACTAGCCTTGAGTATACAAGCTTTTATAAAGCAGTTACCACACAATACAAATATTAAAGCCAAAAAATATGCATCAATGCAACTTTCATGAAGTAAAATCAATAAAAGCCTTTCTTCCGCTGGAAAAAAAAATAGTCCCTGACCATGAACAACAGAAGTTACATTATTATGCCATTAGATGGCAGCAAAGACTGACATCTTTAAAGAGACATGCTCTTTATGAGGGAGTCAGTCAGTAGAGAAGACTTTTATATCGAAAGGATTGATATTTGTTGTGAACACGGAGGAGCAAGATGCAACTGACAAATGCTTTGACTAGTGCTGTCAGTCAGGGCACAGGAAAACCCATTAACTGTTAAAAGGACAATATATCACAGTGGACATCAAACAGATTTCTTATTAAGAACATAGGATTGACCTGAATGAAAATGCTATCTAAAATGCAGCTTTGGAGCTCAAGAAACATTTATGCTGCTTAATATTTTTATGGAAACTGCGATATATATATTTTTTCTGGATTCTTTGATGAATAGAAAGTTCAAAAGAGCAGCATTTGTTTGAAATAGAAATATTTTGTAACATTATAAAATTATTTATAATTTTGATCAATTTATACCCGCTGAATAAAAGTATAAATGTCTTTCCAAAAAAAAAAAAATCTTTTTGCAATGCCTTCAGCAATGCCTTAAAATTATTAGCAAATTAGCTACGTTTACATGAACATGTCTTGTTCATTGATGAATCCGAACATAGTGTTAACATGAATGCTAAATAAAAATCAGGATGATATGTGCGTTTTCCACAAGTTTTAAATCGGATTAAATTTTTTGACATGCTTCGACACTGCACTAATACAATTTCACATCATCCTTTTCTGTTTTAAAAAATCAAAATAGTAACAATAATAGCACATTAAGCTCTGTGCCATGACACTTAAATCCAATAAAACTAACAAATGCCCCATCTTACAAGATGAGAGTCCGAAGCAAGGAATGCTGGGAAAACATTCATCTGCAGCACCTCACACTTCATTTATGTCAACAGTCATTTATGACACTATATTTAACAACAACAGCTCGTTCCGTGCGCCATACGTCATACTGGCATTTCTACGTCATTGTACATGCGCAGTACTTTCCAGTTTCGGTTTCCAATCCGATCAAGTGTTTACATGTCCTATCGAACAGATTAGAAAAGGTTTAAACCAACCCTTTACAATCCAAATGAAATTTGGCTAATTCGTTTCGATTGACGTGGTTATTCCGGCTGCGCTACTAGTCCGATTACAATCGGATTATTAGGGTTCATGTAAATGCAGCTACTACTTCATGCTGTATGATGCTTAATTTTATATCACCAGCAAAATAACAGAGCCTTATAAACAATGAACCCTCAACACATGCGGTCTTTATTTATGCGGTCTAACCCCTCACCTTCATCCTCATTGCTGGTCTGGTGGTCGGAGTCTCTGTCGTTTTCAGAGGATGCCGTCAGCATGAAGACAAATCCCATGAAGAGAGTGGAGTTTTCAGGCAGAGGTCCATGTGTTGCCACCAGGTCATTGGGGTCAGGGGGCAGGTCTACGCCACTCCCAGATGTGTTACAAGCAGCAAGACGCTGCCCTGTTGAAAACACAAAAAATTAGAAACAATGAAAACACTACTTTGAACCTAACTGTTGAGACTGGGTGTTTAACAAAGAGCCCATAACGGATAACAAACTGTGAGGAATTAAAAACAAACACCACTCCCATCTACCCTGCTGAGTGCTCACCAACACAAAAGTCAAAATACATCTTATGCCACATACCAGTTGCCGTTTAGAGCTGGAGATCTGCACTCCATTAAACATCAAAAGCAGTATTTGATCACATCTCCATGTGGTTTATCAGACGTTTTATATTGTAAAACCAGACGGTTACATTCAAGAACGAGAACACTGAGGAAAAAAGCCACTCATTTGGTTTTTCATTTTCATATGTTTTGAGTTCATTTAAAAATACATTTTACAACATAATTTCATAGACATTAAAATGAATAAAATGATGCAAAAACCCATAACAGTAAAATACCAAATTAGGCAATAAAATCAGGCACATAATAAAACATTCTGCTAAAATGGAACAAATGCTTTGCTCCATATTGTTGAATTAATAAAGTCTGTCTGCAAGGGGCATCGTACCCACTGTGGCCCCTCCCCCCCTGCGTCCTCTCTTCGCAGGAGTCCTTTCGTCCTCTGTGCCACTGATGAGCTTTCGTTTCCCAGAAGGCCCTGGGTTTCTCGGGCTGTGGCTGGAGCTGCGGGTAGGTGTCCCTGCTCCACTTGAGTTCATTCTGCGTCTCCGCTTTCCTTCTACCAGGTTATCTGAGGACAAAATGACACCAAATCCCAAATAACGCCAAATGAAACAAAACTGGTGCGCTTTCAGATTGTCCTGCTAGTAAATTACAAGAATTTCATTATACGGTAACACTTTACAATAAGGTTTTTTAGTTAACATTAGTCAATGTATTAAATAACAATGAGCAAAACAATTGTTACAGTATGTATTAATCTTTGTTAATGTTAGTTAATAAAAATACACCTGTTCATTGTTTGTTCATGTTAGTTAACAGTGCATTAACTAATGTTAACAAATACAACCTTTGATTTTAATAACGTATTAGTTAATATTAATTTCAACATTTACTAAGATTAATAAATGCTGAAGAAGTATTGTTCATTCTTAGTTCATGTTAAGGGACCGTTCGGTATTTATGGAAAGGTCCACCGGAGGAAAATAGGGGAATGTCATGTCTTTTTATTCTTTGATGAGGGGAGGGTCATCCAACTTTTTTTAGTCTATATGGGAGGGTCACCCAACTTTTGTATTCATCAAAACAGGTAAATTTCAAAGTGGCTTGTTTGGTGCTTATTTTTTCCATGTAGCTCCATGAAGCTCTCTCGGTCTCGGCCCCCGGGCCATCGCTGTCAGATGGGTCTGACCCAACAAAAATCCATGTCACTGTTTGACAGTCCGCGCGCGCTTCAGTACCCGCCCCGAAAAAGTGCATTAGAACAGAACGGCAAAGAAATGTTTACCCGACAAAGCTTTAAAGCACGAGCAAATAATGAACTTTTGTTATTGTGAATAAGTGCATTGTCCTGTGATGTGTGATGTGAATGTACGTCGAGTGTATTGGGACTGAGGCGCCCGAACTGCAGCTGATATAATGTGCGCTGTAGTACGATACAACCATATTTTAGTTTCCATTCTTATTGCGTTTCCAGAACAGTGTTAGTGAGTACATCTGAGCTGTAGGCTTGAATTCGTGAGGTGTGTGCGCTGTGCGGTTGAATGAGCCGGTTTGTCAATCTATCTGAATTTTAATCAATCAGGAGCTGATGAAATCCACAGAAGAAAGACGAAAATGGCCGTGAATTTGGACTATTGAAAGGGAAGCATACTACTTTATTATGATTTTAGTATCATAATGATTAATAAATGCATGCACAATTATCAGTGAACTTGATAAATGTTGCAGATATGTTTTACTATGCACAAAATGCCTTTCAACTTGAGCGCAAAATTGCATGTTACATAAACGCATCACCACTTCATCAGCACCGAAAACATGATTTAAAAAAAAAAAAACTCAAATCAAAACTCGTGATACGAACCGAATTGTAGGTTTGGTCTATCGTTACAGCCCTAGTAAGATGAGAAAGCAGGAGTTTAGTCGTTTATCATGGCTATCTGAACATCTTTGTCAAGCGCAAACCAGTAGAGAAGTAATTAATAAATTATCGGGGAAGGTCATGTGTTTTTTCACAATCCTTTTGGAGGGTCATAGAAAAAAATATTGCTCTCTAGGGGAGGGTCAAGTCTTTTTGACTACAGATCTCAAATCTCCTCTGGTGGCCCCTTAAATAAATAACGAACAGTCTCTAACTAAGGTAGTTAACTAATGAACCTTATTGTAAAGTGTTATCTATTATACTATCTTAGATGTTTGTGTTCAGAACAGTCTAAAGACTCACCAAGGCTGATATCAGATGCCATGGTTTGGGGTGTAGATGGTTCATAGGGGCCCAGTCCATACTGCTCCCTCAGGCGGCTGCCTTGCTCCATGCTGAGGATCACAGATGTTCTGCTGTACCACTTACTCTGACCATCTTTCTCCACACAGTAAAGGAACTCAGAGTCTTGAGTCTTATGACCTTTCACTAAACCTGATCACCAGAGACACAGAGCAGCACACAAAAATAAAGATTATTAAGAAGACGTGTGAATCTTCACCATTACAAATCAGAGCGCAGAGATTTGATTTTAAAGCAATTCATAATGCATGAAAATGCATTTTTCTCCCCCCCCGCATCAATTTAAGCCGCATCAATTTAAACATTCAACCACACATTCTGGCACTCGGAAAGCCAGTTAAACGCGCAAATACTAAATTGTGTTCATCTACATGCCTGTCTTTCGGGATTAAACAGAGCTAGTTGTGTCTCAAATGTACATAAACCGTCGAGAAAGACACTGCATGTGTATTAGTGTACTGGATCTGTGAATTAGGTCTTAAAGTGACAGCAGCCTAATAGTCCTGCTGCCGTTTTTAATGTCAATTAAATGAAACAAAAAAATAATTAAAAAAATATTCACCTCTGCTATTGACTGAATAACTTTTGACTTTAATAAAGATTCATCTATATTAAATTTATACAGTGAAGACTATGCAGCTGTATTTTACATTTGATTATTTAAATACTGTACCTGAAAACTACTGTTAGACCCATATTTCATAAAAATGTAGTATATGAATTAGAGCCAGACCGATATATCGGCAGACCGATATTATCGGCCGATATTAGGCATTTTCCAAACTATCGGTATCGGTAGTTATAATGGCCAATAAATGAATATTTCAAAAATAAAATAAAAACGGACGAAACACGCTTGAACCATGTCATGAGTGTTGGAGTTGTATAGTTTGTCCACCAGAGGGCACTCTACACCGTTCGTGTTGGCAACACTCGTTGAGTTGGTCATTGCTTGAATAACAATTAAAAGAACATCCCCATCAGTTCTCTTAACTCAAATAAGCATGACAAAATTTGTGACTATCATGTCCAGTTTAAAAAAATAAATAAATAAAAAAATATCGGCTGATATATCGGAATATCGGATTTTAAAACCCCAAAATATTTGTATCGGTATCGGCCTTCAAAATCCTTTATCGGTCGGGCTCTAATATGAATACATAATGGTATAAATGTAATGGTTCATCATAATTTTTAGTCCTGCTTACCGATATTGAAGTACTCCTCTTCTGTCAAGGCAGTGACCTCCGTCTCCAGAGGAATGGGGTCGCAGAGCAAGATGTCCTTTCCTTGTACTTCACACTCCTGGTTGTCATCGAATAGAAGGCGGAAATGGTTCTCTCCCAGGTCTCGAGTGATACTCCCAGAATAGAAATAAGAGTTGGATGACCACTTGGCCAGCACACGCAACCCAACAAAACTGCTGGACCCAGTGCTGTTGTCCGGGGATGTGGTGTTGAGAGAATCAGAGTGGCTCGTAGCACTGGGCTCTACTGGGCTGCCCGGCGCTTGGGCATGTCTTTGGGCAAAGGGCTCCTCTTCTGAGGAAGATGCACCCTGGCCATGGGCACCACCTCTCTGCCCTGTCCTGCCACCTCTGAGAGTCAGTGTTAGCAGGGGATGGAGAGAGCAATAAAAAGAGAAAATTGTGACAACATGAGTATCACAACACCCATTAGATATGTAAACTCGAGCGCATGTCCATTATCTACAAAGTAAGAGCTAAGTTAATACTACTATCTAAGACATTTGAGGGGGAAAAGAGCAAGAGTCATGCAAGATGATTAAAAACAGTGGTTTTATAAGGAGGCTTTACATTAGTGGCTAACTGTTGGTACAAACAGTGTCTTGGACCCTGGCAGCCTACCCAGGAGCACCTCACCTGGACAGCGGGCCGCGGGAAGGAGGCCTTCCTCGCCGGGCACGGCCACGGGGGCTCAGCTGGGTGGTGACCCGAGACCCCCGTGCATCTGTCACCTCTGACCCCACCACCACAATGTGTGTCCTCGGCTGCTGCCGCCCGCCCCACCTGGGGTTCAAACACACACAAGGAGAGGATGCGCTCAGCTGAAACGCCCTCAACCAAATGTGTATGGGAGCAGCAGCCACGAGGGGGTACTAAAATCATACCGTGTCTGTCTAATAACAAGAAGGTGTGAACATGCTTGAAGGAAACATTGTGACGATCACATGCATGCAAGACATTCAAAGCAACTACTGCCCTACAAGTGTGATCGTTTCGGAGACTGGTGTGTTAACCGCAGAGTGTTAGTAAAGGAAACAGAAGAACTTCTTACCGGCCAGATTTGGCCCCTCGGCTGGCGGGCATGAGGAAATCTGGCATTCTGATGGGGCCCAAGCCCCCGCTGCTTATCCCACTGGAGCTGTGGTGTGATGGGGCCTTTGAGGAGAGTGAACTGACATCAGCCAGGTCTCCTGATGTCATTGAGCTTCCTGTGCGGGATGGGGAGATGTCATTATCTATGACGCAGCGGTCCACCACGGGTTCCTCTGACTCCTTGGAGAAAACATACAGTAAAGAAGTTTGTTTAACAGCTAATATGTGCTTAAAGGGATACTTCACCTCTGGAAAGATGAATGTGTATTTAAAATGGGTCATTTATGTAGAAGAAATGTGAAATTATTTTTGAATTTGGAGCTTTCTAGACTGAGAACATTTATTTTTGGCTTATGTGGATGAAAGACAACAACTCCAAGAATGTACTTGCTTTGCTGCTCTAGGAGGCCATTCCTACTGGTAACAGAGCGCAGTAGCTAAACAACAAGTCTAGGCGATTAATGAGTCTCCGTGATGAGTCTGCCCGAAAATGTGAGATTCAGCTTTTGAGTTCTACAGTCGCCATTCGTTATGTTTACTGTGGCGAGCATGATGGGTCTCAGGGTTCACCGCAGAAAATTTGTTTGCATCTGTCGTTGCTATGCAACCATGAACCGCACTCACTATGACGATGGTCCCTTGTCGCCTCATGGGTGCTGTCATGTTGAGATCACATGACCAGCCAAATACTACCCAGTAACCTCTGAATTATAAGAAACTATTCCTCATGGAATAAATTAATCATGCCTGAAACTAAATTATTTTCTTTAGGTCAGTTCAGTTTTAACCAAGGCAATGCATCTTACTTGGGAAACCTTGCGGTCAACTTCTCTGCCATCTTCATAGTAGACATCTGTAATGGTGCGAGTGACCGTTGTTCGAACTTCCTGGATGGTGCGAACATGTCTGCGCAATGAGGGACCTGACTGGGTTCTGGTGGGCGTACTGGATTCCCCCTATAAGAGTGAGATCAAACTTGAAGATAGATCTAAAAAGCTACATCCTTATTTAATAATTAATATTTATTAATAATACTGGATTTCTTAGAAGCTATGGCAATTTCCAAGGATTGTTTATTTTTCTTTTTAATGCTTAACATGTTTACAAAAAAAAAAAAAAAACATTATAACTATTTAGTGAAGACTTTTACCCTTCCGGACAGGTTATGTGGTCCAGACAGATCAAAACTAGTTTGCTGAGACACAGCTTTCTGAAAAAAACGAAAGAGACAAAAATATTACATATGGCACATATTAAAGTGCTTTATCATTAAATGTATCCTACAATAACCAACCAGTTTCATACTTTTCTGGGTGGGCTTGTAGTTGAGCTAATATCCACACTAGTTTGCTGTGACACGGCTCTCTTTCGGACAGGTGTTCGAGGTTTGTCAGAAGTGCTGAGGACCTCTTGTTCCCTGGCAGGGGAGGACAGACCACTGACCAGAGGTTCAGAGTTTGCTCCCGTTCCACCAGGATGCAGAGATACAGCTTCAGTGACTCGGCCGGAGGTTACGCTGCCCGCTGTCTCTTTGGGGCAGTTTGGAGACAGTCCTGAGTCATTAGTGTTGGTGGGACTGAACAGCTGGCTTGGTTGCCTGTAGGAGAAGTGGAAAGAAAAGCAAGTGAAGGCCAAAGTAAATTTGTTTAGTACAGTGCAAATGACTTTAATCATTTTAATGTTATACTTAGCGATAGAAAAGAACAACATAATTGACTTTAAGCGACTTGCACAATAATACTTGCACGACTTGGCTGCCCATAATAAAACGATTGCAATTTTTCATGATAAAAAAAAAGCTGTTTGCAGTGCTTGTTAGTAGTAGGGCTGCACAATTTCACCAAAATTATTATATATAAATATGACTATAAAATAATAATAATGATAATATATAAAAAGTATTATTATTACTAAAAAATATGTAATAAAATGAGAAATATTGCTTTTGTAATATTTCACAGTAAAATATAGTTGAGAATTTAAGATCTCACAGAACTGTAAAATAACAATACTGATATTTATGGCTGTCTTCATTTTTTCATTTTCAAATGTTATCATCAAGCTTGCAAGTTTGGGAAGGTGGTTTGTTGTACCCCCTGCAAACCAAACTCTCAAATGCAAAGACAGAGTTTGTGTAGAGCAACTGCAAACCGAGCCGCTCTGAGACACTGAAAACAATGGATCATGATCTCATTGTGTAAAAGAACACAGTGCTGCACTTCACTAAAAAACACAGCACATATATTTATTTATTCCATGGTCTGTCTGAATACTCGATTCTGATTGGCTGGAAGGTGTGCTATAAAACTGTTCAATGCACAGGTATATCCAAGTCATATTATTCACCATTCTATATTAATGCGCTTTCATTGAAGAGCACGCACACACACACAAACGTCACTCGCACACAGAGAGCAAAGATCGCGCTGCAAACATTCAGGAGCACAGAAACTTATCAACACTGCCCTGTGACTTTTAGAAATAAAATAGTTTCGCATCTGAAAGTGAGGGTTACATCGCTATTCTGAAGTAATTAAACTCACAGCTTTGTTGTTAATAGAGAGAAGCTAGCTGAACAGACGCAAGTACAATATCTCTCTCCCTCTCTCTCTCTAACTAATTCACATAAATGCTATAATTCATTCATTCAAATAAATGTAATCATATGTACTACTTTATCTCTGTGTCTGATTCTGATGAAAATAACATTTTCATTATTCATCAAGTCATTATTACCCTTCCAGTCAAATTTTGCATTGCAAATATCAATAACACCTTTAGGTTGTCAATGCTGGCAAATGATCATGGTATAAGCTCCGCAACACGTCTGACGGTTCTTTGCCTCCACGTCGTGCATTAAAATTGTTGGACTATCCCTTACTTAATTAAATCGCTGCCTTTGCATTAAAAAGGCAATATCATGATTTCAGTTTTACTTCAATTAATGGTGCAGGCTTATACAACATTGTAATGATAATGTTCAAATCAACTGATGGTTTCTTAACAAGAATCTAAGATCACCAGATGAACACAGGCCAAAGACAAAGGACAAAACAAAAAGCATCCCAACCTTGAGCAGTGGAAATAGGTCATGCTCTGTTGCGGCTCTTTACAGCTCTGACCAGGCAGGAGCGCCACTATCAAACCTACTTTAAGTTCCTAAATATATCCAACACCAGGGGAAATCTATTTATAACCTCAACAAAAAATGATTCAAGGTCATTTGGGCCAAAGACTATTCCTATGCAGAGTCTAGAGACTTGAGAAAGGGCTTTATGCTTACACTGTTTAGGAGCACAAAAACCCCTCTAACAGCAGCACAGATCTACTTTTGAGCATCTGATCAACAAATATTACACTTTCACTATTGATCATTTTCATTAAGTAACAAACATTATATAATGCTTTAATACTTGGTAGTATAGGTTGCTAATGAATATTAACAGTACGACTGAATTTTTTGGCTGAAACAGGGATGAAAACTATCAAGAGTGACAAATTAGCAGAGAAAAAAAATTGGGAGAAATAGTTGAGAAAAATTTTAAATGGAGGCCTTAAATTATGATTTATTGTCCATTTTAGCATGAGGCCACAATGGCACTACATTATATAGCTCAATATTACTATACTAATAATTGATTATTATTATCATACTGTTTTATTTGAATTAATTAAAACCATTAAACTAATTAATCGAACATATTACTACAATATTACTGCTGTAAAATAAATTCACCGTTTAATATATACAGAATTATTATTTTACGGAACAGTAAAATAAATAAAAAAATACAAGTATTCATGTCTGTCTTGTATTTTCCCCCTAATGTTTAACCATTAAACCACAGGCCTTGATGTTTGGAGGAGAAACTCAGATAGACATTATAGCTTCTCTACTGTTGACAACAGATTTATAAACAATTGCATTGCAAGCATTATCCGCAAACTGAAAACACAAGCTCATGAGGTGCTTGTGTGTAAAAGAGCCCAGCGCTTCACCAATTATATTTTTGAGGACACAAAAGGCGTGGTTCTCATTTCATTCCTCCTCGCAGACTGTAAAAATGATCAATTTAACAATATGTTTTGATGCACTATGCCTTAAATTCAGGGCTTTCTACACTGCACACAACACCCATTAGGGATTAATAATAACAATAGTATTCTGATGGTATCACATGTTTTGATTAGTGGTCAGTCAGATGTCACTCACACAGTGCATCAAAATAATTTTTTCAGTCACAAATGCTCATTGTAAAGCTTTGTGGGAACATATAATTCAAAATACCTGGCAAACCAGCATGATACTACTTTGTACTGCATAAACAACTTTTATCTCTAATGAACAGCAAGAGGTGATTTAAAAGTGGCATTCTCATTTCAGAGTAGTGCAGTACCTGAGGGGAGGGTCACTGGACTCTGCATGATCCTCTACCTGGACCTGCCTGTGGGCCTCCCGAACACGACTAAACACAGAAGGACTAAATGACAGAAAGAGAAGAAAACCATGAACATGATGAATAGCAATGAACACTAGAATCTGCAGTTTTGTCCAGTATTTTAATGAAATCAAGCCTAGTGTCGAGGCATTATTAAAGATCTGCACTTCAGTGAATCAGTAGCTGTGAGTGGCAGCCGAAAAATTAATACATCCCACTGATAAGCTTCTGCATAGCAACTATGCAGGTTACCTGGTTACAGCCATGGCAACAGTGGTAGCCTTGGAGACAGATCCTTCCTCATCTGTTAATGGTGGTTCTGGGGAAGCATTAAAATCAAGCTTAATGGGTTAACACTAGAAGTGCCAGAATTACAGAAATACTAGAACTGACACAAGCGGACATTTTGACCCATAGATTGCAAACTCTATATCTTTAATTATAAATACCCAATTGAGAGATTAATCCATTTATTGTATTAGGATATCTTTTAAAAACAAAATAACACCAAATAATAATATCATTAGTAGCCTACCGTAAAAATATCCACAACAGATAGGCTACCATATCCATTCAACATAACTCAGAACAATTACAACAACTAAAAGTATCATATTTAGATATTCATTTGACAGTGAGAGAGACAATGTCACGGTTTATGAATTCGCTGCCTCCTTTCTCGTCTTGTGTTGTGTGTGAGTGTGTGTGTGGTCGCTGATCATTGCCGCTGATCAGCGAACCCTTTTTAATGTCACTGTTGTCACCTAGTCTTTGTCAGACCGTTGTGGATGTTTCCTGCGTGTTTGTTCCCTGCCTGTATCCTTTTTCCGTGTGTCATCCATCCGTGTTCAGCACTCCTGGTTCTACACACAGCATCCCTGTGCTGCCAAGGGCTTTGTACCGGACATTTGCACACTCAACTACAGCTCTCAATAAACATATCTGTCATTTTGCAATTGAGTCTTAGGATTATTTCCTATCAGACAAAAGTCAACCGCGAGAAATGTAAAAAAAAGAATACCGTCATATTCAGTGCGGTCAATATGACCGTCTATGGCCGAAATAGATAAATATGTTCATTTTTTTTTTCCTTGTATGATTTATATTAAAAACATTTTAAATAATAATACAGACACTTTTAGGAAAAGTCAGGTAGCAGCAGGATTTTTTTTTTTTTTTAACAAAGTTATCACAGATAAAAATTTCAAAACGGTCAAAATGACCATCATGGCCGTTCTAGTGTAAAGATGTAGACCACTTAAAAACAGAACCAGTACTGACTTTATACTACATCAAAAATACATTAAAATTCATTCATTACATCTGAACAGTATAAATCCATGATTTTAATAATAAAAACAAAAGCATAATTTTAAAAAAAGATAAAAATAAACTTTATTTAATATATTATATTAAAAATATAATATAAAAATAAATTAAATTATAGATATGGTAAAACTTTTTGATGGTCCCCTTTGAACATTCTGTTGACTAGAAGTAACTTTGCAACTACATGTCAATTTATTCTGTCCCTAACCCTACCAGTCTTCTCTACTAACACTCTAGTGAGAGTTAGTAGAGACGTAGATGCAACGTTACTTATAGTCAACAGAATGTGTTAAAGGAACCATCCAAATAAAGTGAAACGAAGATTATATATTATAATAAAATTGTTTATATACTATTAAAATAAAATATTATATATTATGATAAAATATATTTATAATTATATATTTGCATATGTTTTTAAAACTGTTATATAATGTTCAGATGTAATTAATTATAATTTAAATAACAGAAAACAAAATATATCATTAATACATACACAAATTATATTTTATTATAATATATGTTTTGTCTTATTATTATTATTATATCTTATTTTATATTGGTATGTTAAGCTATTAAAAATATCAAATATAAATGAAATATAATACATATAAACAATATAATTAAAATTCATAATTATAATTAAATAATGATAATAATGTGCATTTGGTTTGAGATAATCTTGCACACGCATCACAGCGTTGGCCAATAGGGAGTCTGCGTGTGACGTACAACACAGAAGCACTGCGCTGTTACACTACATGAACTATCTCAAGGCCCACAGAGAAGGAAATTAATAGTTGAATAAAGTCGTTATTTTTGGGGTTTTTTGCGTTTTCTCACACAAACCGCTCATTTCGTGTCTTGGGCCATCAATGTGTACTTACATTTACGAGTCATTAAATCATGTTTAATTTTGACTTCTCTGTGCATGCTCTTTGAGGTGGACCCCATATACCTCCATTATATGACTGACAGACAACAACGGTTTAACTGAAAAATATCAAAATTGAAAATATTGCGGAAACAAAGACACCTACATCTTGGATGCCCTTGAGGTAAGCTGAAACATTTAAAAAATTAATGTCAAAGTGAACTATTTAAGAAGCCAATGGAGGAGTGATCCAGCTCTCAGATTTAATCAAAAATATACTAATTTGTGTTCCGAAGATGAACGAAAGTCTTACAGGGTTGGAACAACATGAGGCTGAGTAATTACTGACAGAGTTTTTTGATTTTGGGTGAACTAACCCTTTAACAACATTGCTAAGAGAGGCCTGTGACTTTGTTTGGAACTATTTTCGGTGGCAAAATAGTGCAAAAACAGGCAATATTGTGTCTAAACTTTGAGTCACTAAATGTTTATTGAACGGTTGTATAAAATCAATTTAACCTTTGTAATCATGCTGATATTTGGAGAAAAAACTTTTTGTGTGATCTTAACTATATTAAAGACACGAGAGCAACAGCCAAACATAAAAATAGTGCAATGGAATGCAAAAACCTACTACTATTGTATGTTTGATAATTCATGTTTGCATGATGGTGACAGGCTGAAAGGTGCTGTTGTGCTGTAATAATAGCCTAATTCTGGTGTTATTTATTGCTATTCCTTTTGACTAAGAAATATTTAGCTTTTTTATTTTATTTAATATTACTTCTGAGTATATAGGATATGTTTGTACAATATTTGCCTTCATATTTTCTGCATATTTTCTGAAAAGTTATTTAACAAATAAGTCATTTGTTTTACATTTACACCATGTTGATCACTTCAAATGTGGTGCACTCGGAATTGAAAATTTAACCAGATCGTTAATAAAATGAATGTTACTTGAATCATATTGTAGTTATGTTTTTAAGTCGACTAGTTAAACATGAAAAGAATTGAAATTAATAAAAATCAAGATGAAATCTTTTTGCCATATCCCCCAGCCCTAGTGAATACGTCAATGCGTCTGCAAATAAAATAACAACAAAAAATTTGTCTTTTACTTTGCAGGCTGAAATGCTCTGAGCCCGAGCTGCCCTCCTCCACCGGGGTCACCAGTTTCATCCTGAGACTCAGTTTCCCATCTTGCTCCACTGCAGCTGGCTCTTCAACCTCTCTGCTCTCCTCTACCGAAATCTCACTGGCTGCCATTGTCGTCTCCCTGGTAACGTCTGCCTCTGACGGCTCTGAGAACGAGGTCATCTCTGCAAAACATCAAAAGGACATGAAGACAACAACAAAAACACGACAAGAACACAGAAGTTAAGAGGGAGGGGTGTGCAGCATCAGCTCAGCTCTACAGATGTTTAAACACATCTATTCAAATGTTATGCAACGAAAAGAAGGGGACACCCACCAATAGGAGTGCTGTGCCTCGGTGTCTTTTTCAGCTGACTAATCTGTGGAGGAGTTGCACTCACTGCCGGGCGGATCAGCTCACCCTCTTTGGGCAATGTAAAATGAAACGGAAGCTCTGGACAGGAAAGAAAGGAAACGAAAACAGCTAGTTGGATTTACTGAAGGCAGGTTACATAATCAACAGGGAGAATAGATCATTTGTTTGGAGCTTAATCCCACCTCCCGAGCTGTCGCTCAGACTTTTGTTGGAGGCATTATCAGAGTTCACTTTGTGCTGTCCTGAATCACTGGGCTTTGTGCTCATGAACTTAGTTCTCTCAAGCTGTAAAGGTGAAACCTCATTAGATCCCAATGGCTGAGACCCTGAGATCTTTGCCGCGGCCTCGCGTTTGTCCTGCACGGAGCCTCTCGCAGGTTGCGAGGAGCTTATGAATGGCTGTGACCTCCCAGCCTTTACTTTCTCCTGAGAGACCCTCTGGCTCTCTTCAAGCACCATGACGCTGAAGGAGTCCTCTCTGCTGGTGGAGTGCTGATCTTTGTTGGGTACACACTGGGACATCTCCTTCTTCTCCCCCTCCATGGGTTTTGGAGAAAGCACCTCACTCTGAGACAAAGCCAGGTTGATTCCAGTGTCATCACCCATCACAGTATTCTGGATCGCACCTTCATCCATTCGCTCCTCAACTTCAGCATTTCTAACACTGTCTGTAGTAACACTGTGGCTGTGTGTCATGGGTTGACTTAGATTCTTACTTTGACTAGCATGTTCGTTTTTATTCTCTGTGCTCTTTTGGGACGACACAGTCAAGACTGACTGAGACGGGGACTGTTGAGGGACAGGAACAGGTGTTGCAGGTCTATCAGCTGATGGTAAGATTTGAGAACAGCCAGCGGTTGTGGTTTTACTTGTATGTTGTGAATTAGGGGTGTCTGAAACACAGTCTGCACCGACAGAGAGCTGGGACGGAGTAGCACTTATATTCTGGTTTCCTACATTAATAGCCTGTGAGAGCTTTTGAGAGGGGTTACAGTCTTCTGTTTTTTCAGGTAAAGCACTTGTACTTTTAGAGTCAGGCACCTTGGAAAGACTTTGAGAATTTGATGTTTTACGGGGATCAGCGTCCATGCCATTCTTGCTTGCAGTTTGGGAAAGGTGTTTAAGGCTTGAGTTACTCTTGTCAGCATCAACAGTTCCTTCCTCTTCCTCAATCTGTGTGGCTTGGCTATCCTCCTCCACAATGAACAACTGTGTCTTCTGAGTAAAACTGCTTTTTTCACTGTCGAGTTCCAAGTGAAAGCACCCGGTACCCTCAGAGGCTTGTGCAAAGCTGCTTGAAGACTCTTTAAGCTGCTCCGCTGGGCCACTCTGCTTGGGCAACGCTGACTCGGTTGCTGATGGGCTGTTTTGGTGAGACAATTTCCTCTCAGTCCCTTGACTATTGTTTCCAGGCTCAAGACTTGGAGTGGAAATAAACACATCCTATTTTGAGAAAACATGGAAAGTATATTGTAAATGAAAGAATGTGCAAGAGATATTTAATTGAAACTTCACTTACTAAACACAAAGTTAAGGTGCGGTCATATTAATGAAATTTCCGTAAAGTAGGTCCATTGTCTACAGTCGAAAGTAGTCACACAGAAGAAACTTTCAAAATCAACCAGATTTCTGTTGTTCAACCTGGCAAATCCACATGACCAACTCGAACCTGTTGTGTAAACTGGGTGAGGGAAACTTTCGCCCTCACTGCGAAATTCCCAATAGTGTGGATTCCTATTGAAATGGCTGGATTTCACCACAAAATTAGCCAAACAACAGTCAGTGCGAACACACCTTTAGTCTAAATAACTGATGCTTACATGTGAGAATTCAGGCTGGCTGGGTACAGAGAGGCTTTTCTCCAGAACAAATACAGGGGAATTCTGGGAAACTGGAGTGGAGGCAGCGGGTTGTGGTTTGGGGCAAGGGTCCATGTCCATCGGCTCCTCCTCTCTGCCTTGTGGCTGGTCATCAGGGGGGGCTGATGTGTCCATTGGGGATTCAACAGCTTCATTATCATCTAAATGGAAAAATTCAGGAATGTATTTAAAAAAAAACATTTACATCACATAAGCCTCATCTGTTTGTGAAAAACACTTACTTTGCTCTTTTTCTGTGGGTGAATTTGGGACAATGTAAGGTGTTTGACTCAAATGGTCCTGAGTGGCAGCAACAAAGTCAACAGATTGCCTGTTAAGGAAAATGGGCAATTACTGAATACCACAATTCACTTTTTTTCACTTTACATAGAGAAAAGTGAGATTATGTAGCATATATTCTACATCAGACATTAGAATATCATGTCATTGATCAATACTCTTTAAATAGCACAGATTCTTAAAGGGTTAGTTCACCCAAAAATGAAAATGTTTTAATCAAACAGATTGACTACCATAGTAGGAAAAAAATACATACTATGGTAGTCAATGGGGAATGAGATCTGTTTGATTAAAACATTCTTCCAAATATCTTCCTTTGTGTTCAGCAGAACAAATAAACACATAGAGATTTGGAACAACATGAGGGTGATTAAATACTGACAGAATTTTCATTTTTGGGTGAACTAACCCTTTAACCAAAAACATTTGATCAATAAATCATGCTAAAGATTAACCACTTACTGTGAAAGACTCTCCTGTACAAGTGTGCCCTGTCCAGACAGATGAAGCAAGCGAAGACTATGTGCAGGTGTGGATGTTGGAAAGTGTTCTTTGAAGGTCTCTGAAACGCTGCTGTCTGCCTTGGTGCCTGTTATAGCGAACACGATTCGACAATAAACAAAACAAAAACTATTAAACAACACATAATGAAAACAGAAAAGGGAATAATTTGAGTCTACACACCATTTCTCTCCTTTTCAAACATATCATCCTGAGAGGAAACAAGCACATCTTCTTCATCTTCTTGACTGTCAGGTAACTGAGAGTGTAATATAGCCTGAATACTGAGCTTTCTGCTTTCTCCGTCCCGAGGCTTCGAAGGACAGCTTGAACTGACCTCTGACCTACAATATCATCAGGAAAACAGGCAAGTTATCATTAACTGCACAATCATGGTCTCTTGTCGGTCATTTGATATTTCTCAGACTGCTTACAACTTTCCAGACTTACTGAAAACTAATTTAAAGCCTCTGATTCAGCAATGCATTAATGCGCACAACAAACAAGTGTCTATACTTTTCACAATTAGGGAATCACGGAAGCCATTATCATAATCTTGCTTGTTTTCGATTAATTGTGCAGCAGTACTGCTTTAGAAAATAAAATCTTGCCCTGCAGAATTTCCATCCTGATTGGATGATGTCCTTTCTGAACTCTTCAATCCACCTGACAAAGAAAATTAAAAGAACTCATTAAAAAAACTTGACTAATGGGCCGCAGATCAAGTAGTTGCAGCAAAATATTAAACATACATTGGCTGGCTGGCTTCTGGCTGTCCTTTTGACTTGAAGGAGCTCCATCCTGCTCATCTTCCTCAAAGACACCCTGGCTCTCCGACAGCTCCAGAAGACCGAACTGAGACATCTCTGTGATCAGATCAACACAATCATTCATTTATTCAGCCAAGCATTTTATTAGTAAAGCACTCTGTTGAGAGGCAGCAAACTCTGACGTTAATGGCCATGGTGACACTAACCTGAAACGTGCTACAACTAAAACAATGTAAATAAAGTAACTGAAATAAAATATAAATATTAGATAAAAAACATAACTTTAAAAAAATTAAAGTTAGAAATGTTGCCCTGGTAAACAAACTGTAATAAGTACTAAAATGACTAAAAGTATAACTAAAAAATTAAAGCTAAATAGAAATATTTTTAAAAACATATAATATAAATGACAAAAGCACATAAATAAATGACTAAAACAAATTATAATTAAAGTGAAAACTTAGTATATACAATTAAACTAATAAATAAAAATAATAGTATTCAAATAATACCAAAATAACACTGACATACATTGTTAGACATCTTACCATGCGCCTCTGTAGAGTGTGTGGTGGAGTTCGCCTCAGACTCCATGTGCTCTGTAACACTTCTGCGTGAACAATTACAAACACAGATAGCAGATAAAACAAAAAAAAATTGACTTTTAGTTTAACAGAATATTTCTCTCTGCTTGGAAAATGTAAAAGCTTCATATTTTTAGTACCTTTTTGAAATAGGAAGAGAGCAAACTTCAAAAACTTGACTATGCTCTTTATCTGCTGGACCCAGGTTAGACTGCAAATTGTCTGAAACTAATCAAAACCCATTTGTCAGAATGTATTGGAAACAAAAAATAATTGAACGGTTTCGTCCATGAAGTAATAAACTTACCCGGGTGGGCTGTATTGTCACTCTTATCAATCGGACTGTCAGTTTGTAAACTTTTAGTAGGGGAAGAAATCAGCTCCTGCAAATACATGGTGACTCACTATCAACTGAGTTTTTATGAAAAATAATAAACTTAGATCACACTATGGCCTGTGATTCCTCACCAGCACTGGGCTTTGTGAAGTGGGCTGCAGGTTAGAGAGGCGACGGGCGAGCAGGGCACAGTAGCTGGTGTCAGGATCGTCCTCCAAGGCCACACTGTCAGGCTGGGAGTCCTCTACTATGAGGCAGGGGTTTTCTGTCTGAGGAAAACTTGAATCAAGATCACTCTCACCAGGATCCATAAGGATGCGACAGGGTTAGCAGATGTCTACACACACAGAGATTAAAGCGGAGGGTTAGAACATAGAGATGATTTCAGATTAAACTGCCTGAAAGAAGTAAATATAAATTCCTAATGTATACTAGGTAGGGTCATGTGTTTGGCAGGGCTGTTTGTTAGTATAAAAATTACCATAATTGTTATTAATAGAAGCAACTTAACAATTAGCAAGAGAAAAGTTGGTAATGGGGAATAGGGAATAGTTCATAGTTAAAAAATTAATGTTTTGTTATTTACTCACCCTCAAGTTGTTACAAATCTGTTTCCAAATCAATTTCTTTTTTTTTTTCAGTTGAACACAAAAGAAGATATTTTCAAGAATGATGGGAACCAGACAGTAGCCATTGACTTTCGTACTATTTTTATCCTACTATGCAAGACTACAGTCTGGTTACCAACATTCTTCAAAATATTGTATTTAGTGTTTAACAGAACAAGGAAACTCAAACAGCTTTGGAACAACATGAGGGTGAGTAAATGATGACAGAATTTTCATTTGTGGGTGAACTAATAACATTTTAATGGTTTTGCTAAATTAATTTTGAAGTTTCAAATACTTTAAAAAAAAAAAAGCAGAAAGACAAAAAAGATAGTCCTCTTTGTCAAAATATTTAGTAATTTAGTATTGTCCTTACCAATCGAACATTATTGCTTTTACATCACTTCTTGCTCGTCATACAATCTTATTGGTTTGGACATTTTTTTTTTTTTTTTGTGTCCTCTCTTCTTGATGGTGGTGGGAATGGAGTAGCCTTACTGACAATTGTGATTCTGAGAGTCTAAAGCCTTATTAACCAATAGGGGTCAAAATGTGGACATGCAGTTGTGTGCTTGTTTTTAGTGTGTAGATCCGTAAACTGTTTTGAAGAACTGTGTAACAAATGAAGAGGAAAAAAGCTGTTCTCCCAGAATGTTGTTAATTTTTGGGGGGGCAGGAAGGGTGGGATGACTATGTTGGGAGGGGGAGGGGTATTTTCTCTCTCTCTTTTTTTTTTTTTGGTTATAAGGTTTTGGTTTCTTAAGATAAAAAATGTAACATGCTTCATCCTCCAATAAAAGATTTATATAAAAAAATAGTATTGTCCTGACTTCATTTGTTTTGTTCATGAATCAGTTTAATTTCAAATCTTACTGTTTTTTTGTAATTGTTCCTGGTCACGTGATGTAAACATGGCGGCGCACATAAGGGGGCGAGTCGCTCCACGTAGAATAAAAAAGCTTTTGTTTAAATAAAGTGTGCATGGAGTCACCCCATAAGAGTGTATGGTATTTTGATTACACATACAAAGTATTGTTGAAACATGATTAGCAAATAGCAAAAACATAATTATTCTGCACATTTAAGGTGTTTAGGGTGTTTAATATAGATTAGGCTACGTCTGTGTGTCTTTAGACGCTTGTTACCAATGTATTTTACAACAAACTATATAATTTATAGAAATAAAGATCTTTAATCGCGAGATTTGCTGCCTGAAACGTCGAGTGTAAAAGTAAGTCTATGCAAACAATTTCAAGAGTAAAATAAATGCAAACCTAGTAACGTTACTAAAAGGAACGCCAGGAAATGCACACACGATTTACTAAAATTGAAATCGACACATGTGGATTGACTTAATTACACAACGCATGCATCTTCCCATGAAAAGCCTTTCCACAGCTTTTTCATGGAGACGCATGAACCTAGCAGACATTGCAGCTTTAGCCTGAAAATAAATCAGCCCTTCCTGTAAAATACTGCGGAAGAAAATTGTGATCTTACTGTCTGGATCCCTGGTAGGTTTTAATCCATCTCAGCGAACGCGTAACATTTTACAGGGAATGCATGCATACAGAACTTCTGTATACTTTCACAGCCCAACCTTAGCGAAAGGTTTTACTTCGCGGCAAAACCCCTGCAGGAATACTCGCCGTTGATTGGTTACAGAAGTTCTTGTCTCAACCGAACGGCTAGAATACCTGTTTTGATTGGCTCAGAGAGAAGCTTGAGGCGGGGTTTTGTAGATAAGAAGCTGAAATTGCGCAGATGTTTAAAGGCCTCATGGGTTCTCATCGCGTTTTACTCACCAATGCCCAGTTGCAAAGTCCTTAAGTTAAGAAAAAACTTGCTTATAATCGCAAGAGTATTATTAAGGGTTTTTTTTAAACTCAAGGGGCTTGTTGCAACTTGCACCAGTCATTTATCCGACCGCCATTGATACATCGCAAGACAAAACATCAAAACACGCCCACCCATTGAACACAAATATCAACAATGACCTAAAAAAGCTTAATCAGTGAATATAGTATTTATCTAAACACAGTTTAACAATAATAAGCATCTTGAGTGGTTTGATTCAATTCACAAATTGAGACATCAGCTTTAAGCTGATATTATCATTATTACATTGCCAATAATAACATGTATAATAATAAATTAAACAATCTCAGGTATGGGTGCTGTTTTTTTTTTTTATCTTTAGGGCTGTTAAAACCATCTCTTTTATCCTAAAATAAGGAAATGTCAAGGTTTGTTGTAAAATTATTGCACATGTTTTAAAAATAACTTGTCAATTAATTGATTATCTTTTAGGCCTATGATGTGTCTAAATGTCTTTGTAAATACATCAACAAAATCCAGTAACTCCTTTTTCCATCATAAAGATGCCTTTTATGGCCTGTTTTCAAATGTTTTTCTTTTCTTCCTCTCAATTTCTTCTTGCTTTATTAGCTAGTGCTTTTTAAGTTTGCTTTTAATCAAAATAATGTAGGCTATAATAACTAGGCCTACATATACTATTTTCATATGATAATTAGCTATTTTTCAATGACCATCCTTCAGGTTTTTTTTTCACGAAGGACCTATCATTGAAAATGTGTAGAAATATCAATTTGTTCAAACTAAGACGCACCTTAATTCACTAAATTTAGCAATTTAACTGTAAAAATGTCAACTCTGTCATACATTCCAGGACATCTTAAAATGTATTGTTTTAGTTTGTGATGGCATAAGTGTCTGACAGTGTTTAAATCGCCACCAGTTCACATAATGACCCATCAACCTACGTAGCTGCTTCGGTTCTGTGTTGATCATCTTTGCATCGCAGTATATGCATTTCATTTGTTTAGCGGCTGCAAACACACGAGATGACATAATGTCGATACCAATGATTGATGGCTGCTTAACACAGGCTCAGTGACATTTCCCAAATAATATTTTTACCTACGTATCCCCCAAACACCACATTTCTTGACAAGCACATGACCATTCCCTATCGTCTCGAACTCAAAGGCATGTAATGCAAACAACAAACGACGTGTTTATCCTGTCGACATGATGTGCTCACGCTGTCTGGGAACCATTGTTATATTAGACTAACGACGCCTTTATTACCGCTTATTAAATCACTTCATCCACCGGTCAGAAAGCATCGCGCTGGAAACACAAAATGCAAGTCACGGCGATGGCGACAGCTTACAAAAATGAGTCCATTACCTGAGAAACTGATCCTGTGCAAACCCGCAGGCTTGTCTGTTTCTGGAAGAAAGCAGGAAGAAAAGGAAAGGTTGTGCGAGTCGATTATCTCTATGAAGATGATGGGTGTGTGTGGGACACATGGGTGTCACTTGACGGTGCCTTGGCATCTTTTGATGTGTGTGCCGCGCATGGTAATTAATTTCTAAACATAGGAATACTACAGAGCCAAACGATATTGTATATTATTTCATATCGATTATTATGTAGGCCTATATTATTTTATATCTAGAATTTATTATAGTGTCTTACCTGTGTGAACGAGTTTGTTATATTTTTCATTTGCCTTTGAAAGCTCCATTATCCAAAATGAAACACTAACATTACATTTAATTGATATAGTGTGTGTGTGTGTGTGTGTGTGTGTGTGTGTGTGTGTGTGTGTGTGTGTGTGTGTGTGTGTGTGTGTGTGTGTGTGTGTGTGTGTGTGTGGTGTTTTAAAATTAAGAAGGATACAAATGCGTTTGTTTTTTAGCAGACACCAAACACCATTAGGTTATAGCACACAGGTCACATGACTGGCCATTATCAAGTAGAGGAGAATACACCATTTTCAGATTAGCTTGTAGACAAATGCATCATGTACACAAGAGCTCAATAAGGGTCCATAAATAGTCAAAGCAATCTGGTATGGGGTGAAGTGTGTGAAAAGATTTGTGTAAGTAGACACACATTAGGACCATCCATGAGGAGCAAAGATGAACAAGCCTATCAATCGGGTCACAATGCATATTTTTGAACTTTTGGAAATAATACAAACATGGTAAAAAATAAATAAATAAGCTATCACTTGAAATTTGAACATGTGCACACACATCTGTGTAGCCTATATTTTGGACAAATGATCTCACTTGATACTTTTTGATGTTTCACTCTCAAGCTTACTGGAAAATGTCTGTTATCTCAAGAAGTATTGGTTTTGCGTCTGGGTTTGTTTTTTTTTTTTTATTTATTATTTTTTTTTATTTCAATTTGAACATGTTTTAGGTTTTTTTCCTGCATAAAATGGGTCCTAACAAGTGAACCATGTAATATTTGTTCGTTGAAATAAACAGCAGAGGGCAGTATACAATCCTTCTCCTCATGTTCCAGTGCCTGCAATAAGGACGCTGCAATAAACCTCTTGAAGAATGCTGACTCATGACTAGAAATGTTATACATCAGATATCAGCCAGTAAAAAGCCAAAGCTATAGCCTATTTCATCTGCAATGGATAATTGCACTCATACATTTGCATATGTCAGTCATTATCCATTTATGGAAAATAATCTTCGGATTATATATCGGGTGTAAAATACAAAACTCAAATTTTAAGATTAATAGTGACATTAAAATTACAGCTAAACAGCTCCTGGACTAGCCTACAGACCATAGTATTTCAATTACTAAAAAACAATGACGAGCTAACCCAGATAGCAAAAAATATCCGCACCGCTTCTTTTTGCCGCCGGCCCGACGCTGTCGGCTAGGTGCGTCCCGCTGGCGGCGATGAAACGTTTGCCGCCGAACACGTCACTGACGGTCACTCCCATTTTTTGCGAGATGCCGCCGGCGAACAGCTGGCGGGCCGCCTGCTTCATTTTCACTGGCGGTTGCCTCCGTCTCAAAAACCGTTTACGAACGCGTCAATATACGCGTACATTTTTTATATAAAAAAAAATATAAAGTTTAAATGATCATATCTGCGTTTTTACTTGGTCTATCAACACAAAACAAAAATTAAAATAGAATTTCAAGTTAGCTCTTTCGACAAAAGTGGACGGAAGCGCTCTACGTGACTTTATGCTTCGACGTCTTAAACTTTTATAAGGCCTGCAAATTCTGCCTGAAACACCTAAAAAAGACCTATCCAAATTAAATTGCATGCTGTTCTTGAACCATTGGGAGTATTTGAATACTTTTGGTCTCTTTTGAAAGGGGACACTTTGAGGTTTGTTCCTAAACAGTTAGAATCACAGTAAGTCTTACTTGTTTTGGGTAATATAATTTTGAAAACACTAAAAAAGGGTGAAAAAATTTCCGCCTACATTTTTTTTTGTAAATGGATGTCTGCAGATAATTATAGCTGTGAGGTATTACCTGGAAAACACAGTGTGATCACAGCATGAAGCATTACCAAGCCCAATTTAAAATTTTATAACAATAGATTAGAAAATGAATGTTTTACACGTTTATCTAAGTGTATGTCTAGGCGTTTCCAAAAAAAGGCCACTTGGAGACTCCAAATGACCCTTTGTTACCACAGACACATAACATGCTGCTATTCATGAATGCTTAACTCTACAGTCATAATTTTGGGCTCTAATGAAACATTACGCTTAGAGATATTATAATCCTTCCAGATTCACTGTCAATAATTGCTAACACATAGTAAGGGAAGCATAAAAACAATATAGTGGGTTTTTTTTTTTCAATTCTTGAAACCAAACTTTCTACAAATAAAGAGACAAAACAAGTTCTATTGAATTAAAACACTTTAATATTAGAATATTAATATAAGAATATATATATATATATATGGAAGGGAAGGTGAAGGATGGGGTCCTTCCTCCGATGAGGTACTGTCATGACCCTCAGTATTTCTTCCTCTACTGACTGGCTCCCAGACTTCATCTGACTCATTTTCAGATGATGACCTGTGATATAAAACAAAAACAAAGAAATAAGTAATTTACAAAACATTTACACTGTTTCTGTATCCACATTCATATAAACAGAAACACATATGCACACAAACCAGGCTTATATACACCAGTTCATGAGCACACACACACACACACACACACACACACACACACACACAAGAAGTTAGCAGGTACACGTCAACATACACACACACACACTGAACTGCGCTTGTACACACACACACACACACTCACACACACACGTGTGTGTGTGTATAAAACCTGTAAATATACCTGTATAAAACCTGTATCTGTTTATACAGCCAGAAAAGGTCTCCAACTGCGCCAACCTCCAGAAGGCAAAAAGAGATCAAGCACCACATCCAACAAAGAGGCAACTTCGGAAGCAGTGGAAGAAAGCCTTGGAGGGGGAAAGGGAAGGCATCGAGGTGCTTCAAGCTGACATGAAAGACCGATTGGCATCCCTCCAAAGAGCAAAAAAACCTGTGGAAAAACAGAGAAAAAAAGAAAGATCTAGAACACAGTTCTATAAAGACCCCTTCAAGTTTTTGAAAAGCCTCTTCACTAGAGAGAAAAGTGGATTTCTGAAGGCAGCAAGGAAAGACCTGGAAGATCACCTGAAAGCGACACACTCTGATCCAAGACGGCATGAACGGATGACCATTCCACCAGACATCCCACCAATCAACTTACCAGAACATCAGATGCAGACTGGTCCTCCGACCTGGAGAGAAGTGGAAAAGGTAGTACAACGGGCAAGGGCGGCATCAGCCCCAGGTCCTAATGGAGTCCCATACAAGGTGTACAAGAATGCACCGCGTGTCCTAAGGGTTCTTTGGAAGCTCATGAGAACGGTGTGGCAGAGGAAGATTGTGCCCAAAGTATGGCGTAGGGCAGGAGGGGTCCTGATCCCAAAGGATAAGAAGGCGGAGAACATTAGCCAGTTTCGGCCAATATCCTTTCTAAATGTAGAGGGTAAAATCTTCTTCAGCATCATTGCTAAAAGGATGTCTGAATACATTCAAAGGAATAAGTACATTGATACATCAGTACAGAAAGCAGGAATCTCAGGCTGTTCTGGATGCTTGGAACACTCTAGCATGATCTGGCACCAGATCCAGACCGCAAAGGTGAGGAAAAAGGACCTCCATGTCATCTTTTTGGACCTCGCTTTTGGGTCAGTGCCCCATGAACTCCTGTGGGCTGCCTTCACCTTCTTTCACATTCCGGACACCATTATAACCCTGGTTAAATCCTACTTCCAAGACCTGCAGTTCTGCTTTACCACAGCTGATTTTACCACGTCTTGGCAATCATTGGAGGTTGGCATCATGGCAGGACGTACCATCTCACCCTTAGCCTTTACAATGGCAATGGAGGTCATCATCCGGGCATCAAAATGGGTAGTTGGTGGGCAGCAGCTTAACTTGGGCACACGTCTTCCTCCCCTCAGAGCCTTTATGGATGACATCACTACACTGACCACCACTGCTCCATGTACCAGGAAACTGCTCGGAAAACTGGAAGAGAACATCAGCTGGGCTCGAATGAAGATAAAGCCATCAGTCACGTAGCATCTCCATTGTCAAGGGAGTGCTCTCCAACTACAGATTCTTCATTGGAGAGGAGCCTATCCCAACAGTGTCTGACCAGCCTGTTAAGAGCCTTGGAAGGTGGTATGATGCCAGCCTGAAGGATAAAGATCAGGTACAGCAGCTGCAAAAAGAAATCAGAAGTGGGCTCCAGGCCATCAACAACACTCAGCTCCCTGGAAGACTGAAGGCCTGGTGTTTACAGTTTGGCCTTCTTCCCCGAGAGCTGTGGCCACTTGCCATTTTTGAGGTCCCAATCTCAACAGTGGAGAAGTTGGAAAGAGGAATCACAGGCTGCATCAAGAAATGGCTTGGAGTGCCTCAATGCCTAACCACCATAGGCCTCTATGGAGATAGCGCCCTCAAACTGCCCCTCACCAGTTTCACGGAGGAATTCAAATGTGCTAAAGTAAGACTCCAGATGACACTGATGGATTCTTGTGATGCAATGGTGAGTAACAATGCACCAACCTTGGTGGCAGGCCGCAAATGGACACCAACCAGTGCAGTGGAAGAGGCAGCAGCCACTCTCAGACTTGCGGACATAGTGGGGCATGTCTAGCAGGGAAGGGGAGGCTTTGGGTTAACAACTAGGCCACCAGCCTGGAATAGAGCCACGGCATCAGAAAGGAAGACATTGGTGGTGGAGGAAATACACCGACAGGAAAAAGTAGCAAGGTGGATCAAGGCAGTTTCTCTTGGTAAACAGGGACAGTGGACACGTTGAGGGGGAGGGGCTGTGGCAAAAAAGGAGGATCAGCTGGATTGAAAAGCCTATTCACTAGAGAGAAAAGTGGATTTCTGAAGGCAGCAAGGAAAGACCTGGAAGATCACCTGAAAGCGACACACTCTGATCCAAGACGGCATGAACGGATGACCATTCCACCAGACATCCCACCAATCAACTCACCAGAACATCAGATGGAGACTGGTCCCCCGATCTGGAGAGAAGTGGAAAAGGTAGTACAACGGGCAAGGGCGGCATCAGCCCCAGGTCCTAATGGAGTCCCATACAAGGTGTACAAGAATGCACCGCGTGTCCTAAGGGTTCTTTGGAAGCTCATGAGAACGGTGTGGCAGAGGAAGATTGTGCCCAAAGTATGGCGTAGGGCAGGAGGGGTCCTGATCCCAAAGGAGAAGAAGGCGGAGAACATTAGCCAGTTTCGGCCAATATCCTTTCTAAATGTAGAGGGTAAAATCTTCTTCAGCATCATTGCTAAAAGGATGTCTGAATACATTCAAAGGAATAAGTACATTGATACATCAGTACAGAAAGCAGGAATCTCAGGCTGTTCTGAATGCTTGGAACACTCTAGCATGATCTGGCACCAGATCCAGACCGCAAAGGTGAGGAAAAAGGACCTCCATGTCGTCTTTTTGGACCTCGCTTTTGGGTCAGTGCCCCATGCACTCCTGTGGGCTGCCTTCACCTTCTTTCACATTCCGGACACCATTATAACCCTGGTTAAATCCTACTTCCAAGACCTACAGTTCTGCTTTACCACTGCTGATTTTACCACGTCTTGGCAATCATTGGATGTTGGCATCATGGCAGGACGTACCATCTCACCCTTGGCCTTTACAATGGCAATGGAGGTCATCATCCGGGCATCAAAATGGGTAGTTGGTGGGCAGCAGCTTAACTTAAGCACACGTCTTCCTTCCCTCAGAGCTGTTATGGATGACATCACTACACTGACCACCACTGCTCCATGTACCAGGAAATTGCTCGGAAAACTGGAAGAGAACATCAGCTGGGCTCGAATGAAGATTGTGGCGAGGGGTGAGTGGTTTGGCGAGATCTGCGGTGGGAGAGCGAGGGCGGAGCCAGGCGGTGAGTAAGCGGGTCAAGTTCAAATGACGAACACCTGTCTGTGATTGCAGTAATTGGCATGAGGAGACCGCATATAAGCGGCCCGGGCTGACAGCGGGGGAGAGAGAGACTGGGAGCTCGTGCACGGTCGGAGAAGACGCGGAGATCGAGAGAGTGAACCCGAGCGAGAAGCTGTAGCCAGCGGAAAGAGTTGCATTGTGTTTCTGTTTTGCTTTCTGTTGCTTTTATTTTGAGTTAAGCTATTTTGAGCGCCAAGGGCGCTGTAGGAAGAGTACAAAGTTTGAATAAAAGTGCACGAGCCCCAGATATCGCCGACCCTGTGTCTCCTTCCATCACCCCCATTCCACACTGAACCTGAACGTTTGTCACACTGGTGCCGAAACCCAGGATGGAAGGGGAAGCCGCCGCCAGACAGTCCATGCCAACCCCATTTGCGGAGGTCATCCACGCGCTCGCGGGCCTCCATCAACAACACCAGAAGGCGCTGCTCAAGATGGAGGAGCAGCAACAGCGTCGGTTCGAGGCGCTCCTCCAGGACCAGAAGGAGGACCGCGAGCAGTTCCGGAGCTGGTTGGACCGGGAGGTTCAAAGCCCTACATCGCTGGCCGCGGCCGCAGCCATGCCTCTCCATAAGATTGGTCCCCAGGATGACCCGGAGGCATTCCTGGACCTCTTTGAGAGGTCGGCTGCAGCCGGGAAATGGCCGGCAGAGGACTGGCCCATGCGCTTGATCCCGCTGTTATCGGGGGAAGCCCAGATGGCCGCTCAACAACTGCCAGTCCAGAACCTCCTGGTCTATGAAGATCTGAAGCGCGCCATCCTTCAGCGGGTCAGCCAGACCCCCGAACAAAGTCGGCGCCGGTTCCGGTCATTGGAGCTCGGCGAGTCCGGTCGGCCCTTCGCGCAACAGCTCCGGGTCACGTGCCGCAGATAGCTGGTGGCCGAGGACCGCGACGTCGAGGGAGTCGTGGAGCAGGTGGTACTGGAGCAGTTTGTGACCCGGCTCCCAAAGAAGACTGTCCAATGGGTCCAGTGCGACCGCCCGACGTCGCTGGACCAGGCCATCCAGTTGGCAGAGGACCAGATGGTGGCGTGCTCGGGGGTCGGCGATATCTGGTGCTCGTGCACTTTTATTCAGGCTTTGTACTCTTCCTACAGCGCCCTTGGCGCTCAAAATAGCTTAACTCAAAATAAAAGCAACAGAAAGCAAAACAGAAACACAATCAACTCTTTCCGCTAGCTACAGCTTCTCGCTCGAGTTCACTCTCTCGATCTCCACGTCTTCTCCGACCGTGCACGAGCTCCCAGTCTCTCTCTCCCCCGCTGTCAGCCCGGGCCGCTTATATTCGGTCTCCTCACGCCAATTACTGCAATCACAGACAGGTGTTCCTCATTTGAACTTGACCCGCTTACTCACCGCCTGGCTTCGCCCCCGCTCTCCCACTGCAGATCTCGCCAAACCACGCACCTCTCGCCACAAAGATAAAGCCATCAAAGTCACGTTGCATCTCCATTGTCAAGGGAGTTCTCTCTGACTACAGATTCTTCATTGGAGAGGAGCCCATCCCAACAGTGTCTGACCAGCCTGTTAAGAGCCTTGGAAGGTGGTATGACGCCAGCCTGAAGGATAAAGATCAGGTACAGCAGCTGCGGAAAGAAATCAGAAGTGGGCTCCAGGCCATCAACAACACTCAGCTCCCTGGAAGACTGAAGGTCGTGGTGGCTCCATTGATGGTGGAGAAAATACACCGACAGGAAGAAGTAGCAAGGTGGACCAAGGCAGTTTCTCTTGGTAAACAGGGACAGTAGACACGTTGATGGGGGGGAGGGGGGGCTGTGGCGAAAAGGAGGATTAGCTGGATTGAAAAGCCTCTTCACTAGTGGAAAAAGTGGATTTCTGAAGGCAGCAAGGAAAGACCTGGAAGGTCACCTGAAAGCGACATACTCTGATCCAAGATGGCATGAAAGGATGAACATTCTACCAGACATCCCACGAATCAACTCACCAGAACATCAGATGGAGACTGGTCCTCCGACCTGGAGAGAAGTGGAAAAGGTAGTACAACGGGCAAGGGCGGCATCAGCCCCAGGTCCTAATGGAGTCCCACACAAGGTGTACAAGAATGCACCGCATGTCCTAAGGGTTCTTTGGAAGCTCATGAGAACGGTGTGGCAGTGGAAGATTGTGCCCAAAGTATGGCGTAGGGCAGGAGGGGTCCTGATCCCAAAGGAGAAGGCGGCGGAGAACATTAGCCAGTTTCGGCCAATATCCTTTCTAAATGTGGAGGGTAAAATCTTCTTCAGCATCATTGCTAAAAGGATGTCTGAATACATTCAAAGGAATTCATTGATACATCAGTACAGAAAGCAGGAATCTCAGGCTGTTCTGGATGCTTGGAACACTCTAGCATGATCTGGCACCAGATCCAGACCGCAAAGGTGAGGAAAAAAGACCTCCATGTCGTCTTTTTGGACCTCGCTTTTGGGTCAGTGCCCCATGAACTCCTGTGGGCTGCCTTCACCTTCTTTTACATTCCGGACACCATTATAACTCTGGTTAAATCCTACTTCCAAGACCTGCAGTTCTGCTTTACCACAGCTGATTTTACCACGTCTTGGCAATCATTGGAGGTTGGCATCATGGCAGGACGTACCATCTCACCCTTGGCCTTTACAATGGCAATGGAGGTCATCATCCGGGCATCAAAATGGGTAGTTGGTGGGCAGCAGCTTAATTCGGGCACACATCTTCCTCCCCTCAGAGTCTTTATGGATGACATCACTGCACTGACCACCACTGCTCCATGTACCAGGAAACTGCTCAGAAAACTGGAAGAGAACATCAGCTGGGCTCGAATGAAGATAAAGCCATCAAAGTCACGTAGCATCTTTATTGTAAAGGGAGTGCTCTCCGACTACAGATTCTCATTGGAGAGGAGCCCATCCCAACAGTGCTGACCAGCCTGTTAAGAGCCTTGGAAGGTGGTATGACGCC